>VSMD01017026.1:0-11328 GCA_008750895.1 Mirza zaza
TCTCACAATTGGAATTGTCGATTGTGAGACAGCTCCATCAAAGGAAGAAAGAAAGGAGAGAAGAAAGATGAATAAAGGAGAATCTTCCAGCCGGAGGAAAGGCCCAGAGGCACAGACTTTTCTTGGCCTATAAGAGGAAAAGCAGGGAGGCAAGTGTGGCTCCAGCTAAAGGAGAGAGGGGAAGATGAGGCCAGTGACATGGGGAGAGGGGCGTGGCAGACAAGATCTCATTGGTCACCATAAAGGTTTCAGGATTTATGCTGAATGAGATGAGAGGTCACAGGAATTTTTTTTTTTTTTAACAAAGAAGAGACATAAATGTGGTTTATATTTTAGTTTCTATCAAATTTGGAAAATCTTCTGCCATTATATCTTCAATTTTGTTTTTCTATTACCTTCTCTTTTATGGACTGTGCTATTTCCCCCAACCCCAATCCTCCCAAGCACACACACACCCCCACACCCCAACCCTACCCCCACGTGCCCACCCCCACACACACACAAATTCTTATGTTAAAACTCTAACCAGGGTGGCTGTACTTCCAGACAGGGCCTTCCAGAAGATAAAGTTAAATGAGTTCAGAAGGGTGGAGTCCTAATCTCATAGGATTAGTGTCTTTACAAGAAGTGATACTAGGAGCTCACACTCTGTGCACTGAGGAAAGGCCATCTCACTTTCTTCAATTTTATTCCTGAGATTCTTTTCATTGAAACCATAGGACCTAACCCAGGTCCCCAGAAAACTGGCACTTACTCTGTCCTAATGGAATCCAAGAGAGTCAGAAGGTGCCCAAGTGTGGAAATGTGTTTGCTCCTCTCTGCTTCTGCCCCATGTCCTTTTTGTTTGTTTGTTTGTGTTGCCCCTTTATTAAATTTTTTTTTATTTTAGCATATTATGGGGGTACAAGTGTTAAGGTTACTTATATTGCCCATGCCCCCCTCCCCTCGCCATGTCCTTTTATTTTGCATTTTGTTTTCGTTTTTCTTGTTGTAGAGACAGGAGTCTTACTATGTTACCCAGTCTCCAACTCCTGGCTTTATGTGATCCTCCTGCCTTGGCCTCCCAAAGTGCTAGGATTACAAGTATGAGCCACAACGCCTGGCCTCCCCTGTCCTTTTGACATGCCCTATTCATTTCTTTCTAACATGCTTTCTGGCACATGATGTCCCAGTACATCTTATACCTTCCCTGCTCCAGAACTGGAATTGGCCATGTCTCCAAGAAGCTCTGGTTCTTTTTAGTAGGAGATAAGGTATTTAAAATCCAGACTCTTTCAGTCTGTTCCTGGATCTAAGGAAAAAAAATCCCAGAGCTGTTCCTTTCAAAATTCTAATGACTTTTAAATCACAAAAGACTACAAATAACCAAAACAATTTTTTTTTAGTTTTTATAAATTTTTTATTTTAAAATTTGCTAATCTTCTCTGTATTGTTCCAATTTTAGTTGGGCATGCCAAAGCAATCTATTTGGGGTTTTTTTGTTTTTTGTTTTTTTTTGAGACAGAGTCTTACTCTGTCACCTGGGCTAGAGTGGTGTGGCATCAGCCTAGCTCACAGCAACCTCAAACTCCTGGACTCAAGTGATCCTCCTGCCTCAGCCTCCCAAGTAGTTGGGACTACAGGTGTGCACCACTACACTCGGCTAAATTTTTCTATTTTTTGTAGAGATAAGGGGAGGGGATGTTTTACTCTTGCTCAGGCTGGTCTCTAACTCCTAACCTCAAGCAATCCTCCTGCCTTGGCCTCCTAGAGTGCTAGGATTATAGGGGTGAGCCACTGTACCCAGCCTACCAAAGCAATCTTGATCAAAAAGAATGAAGCTTTCCTGGAGGCTTGAGCACATGGGAAAAACAAACAAAGCTTGAAGGCATCACACTTCCTGTCTTCAAAATATACTACAAAGCTATAGTAATAAAAACCAGCATGGGACTGGAACAAAAACAGACATATAGATAAATGGAACAGACATAAATCCAAACATTTACATTCAACTGATCTCCGACAAAGGTGTCAAGATCACTCAATGAGGAAAAGGTAATCTCTTCAATAAATGGCGCTGGGAAAACTGGACATCCACATGCAGAAGAATGAAACTGGACCCTTATTACATCCTATATACAAAAATCAAGTCAAAATGGATTAAAGTCTTAAATATAAGACCTGAAACTGTAAACTGCTAGAATAAAACATAAGGAAGAAGCTTCCTGACATTGGTGTTGCCACAAATTCTTGGAATATGACCCCAAAAGCATATGCAACCAAAGCAAAAATAGACAAATAAGATTGTCTAAATCAACTAAATCATCAAACTAAAAAGCTTCTGCACAACAAAGGAAACAATGAACAGAGTGAAGAGACAACCTACAGAATGGGGGAAAATATTTATAAATCATATATCTGATAAGGGATTATTAGCCAGGATATAAAAGCAACTCAACTGAATAGCCAGAAAACAAACAACTTGATTAAAAATGGACAAAGGACCTAAGTAACATCTCTCAAAAGAAGACATACAAATGGCTAACAGTTACATAAAAAAATGCCCAACATCACTAATCATCAGGGAAACACAAAAACACGAAGAACTATCCCCTCACATCTGTAAGAATGGCTTTTATTAAAAAAAGAGAGAGAGATGACAACTGTTGTCAGGGATGTGGAGAACAGGGAACCCTTGCACACTGCTGGTGGGAATGTAAATTTGTGCAGTCCTTTTAGAAAACAATTTGGGTTTCTTCAAAAGATTAAAAATAGAACTACTGTCTGATCCAGTAATTCCATGTTTGGGTATATATCTAAAGGAAATGAAATCAGAATGTTGAAGAGGTATCTGCCCACATGTTCATTACAGCATTTTCACAATAGCCAAGATATGGAATCACAATCTAAGTGTCCATCAATGTATCCATGGATGAATGGATAAAGAAAATGTGTATACACAATGAAATACCATTCAGACTTTTTTTTTTTTTTTTTAAGAAACAGAATAGTCTTACTTTGTCACTCAGGTTACCTAGGCTGGAGTGCAATGGCTTAATAGTAACTCACTGTGACCTCAAACTCCTGGGCTCAAGCAATCCTCCATTTCAACCTCTGGTAGCTGTAGCACACACCACTATGCCTGGCTAATATTTTTTTAATATTTTGTAAAGATAGGATCTTGTAATTTTGCCCAGGCTGGTCTGGAACTCCTGACCTCAGACAATCCTCCCACCTCGGGCTCCTAAAGTGCTGGGATTATAGGCGTGAGCCATGGCGCCCGTCCATATTCAGCCTTAAAAGATAAGGAAATCTTGTCATTTGTAGCAACAAGAATAAACCTGAAGGACATTCTGTTATGTGAATTATAAACCAGACACAGAGAGACAAATACTGTATCATCTTACTTATATGTGGAATTTTAAAAAGTCATAGAAGCAGAGAGTAGAATGGTGGTGACCAGGGGTTAGGAAAGGGAGAGAATTAGGTTAAAGTGTATAAAGTTTCAGTTAGACAGGAAGAAGGCTGTACATTAGGGTCCGGAGACCCAATATACAACATGGTGATTATAATTAATAATAATGTATGGTATACTTGAAAATTGGTGAAAGATTAGATTTTAAATATTATCATCACAAAAATGACAAGTATATGAGGTGACTAATATGTTAGCTTGATTTAATCATTCCTCAATATATACAGATATTTCTTTTTTTAAAGTGATCCCAGATGCAAATACATATGTAAAATATCATGTTGCACATCATAAAAATATACAATTTGTCATTTGTCAATTAAAAAAAAATTTAAATCCAAAGACCCTGGCGCAAGTTATACTCAGTTTTTATTATTTTCAGTGGACAGAGCTAGAAGAAACAGCACACTCATATTCCTAATTCAAAATTATGGCCGGGCATGGTGGTTTGTGCCTGTAACCCTAGCACTCTGGGAGGCAGAGGCTGGTACATCGCTTGAGGTCAGGAGTTCGAGACCAGCAAGAACGAGACCCCGTCTCCACTAAAAATAGAAAGAAATTAGCTGGACAACTAAAAATATATATAGAAAAACTTAGCTGGGCATGGTGGCGCCTGCCTGTAGTCCCAGCTACTCTGGAGGCTGAGGCAGAAGGATTGCTTGAGCCCAGGAGTTTGAGGTGTGCTAGGCTGATGCCATGGCACTCTAGCCCGAGCAGCAAAGTGAGACTCTGTCTCAAAAAAAAACCAAACAACAACAACAAAAATTTAATGTCATGTGGGCAGGGATTCCTAACCTTTTATTTTATATTTATGTTTTTAAATTCCATCATTCTTATTATAAGTCCAGTACTAGAATCCCTCCTAAGTCTTAACATTCTTGTCTCAACCTAAATAACAGGGAGAGGCTCTCTGAAAGAAAATGATGTTTATTTGGGAAAGAGCCTTGCATATGCATCCCATAGTCAACTATGTGCATATTCATGGAGGTAAAGGAAGACAAAGATTTTAAAGGAAAAAACAAGGAAGATGACATAATTATTTTGAAATAATTATCTTTGTCTACAAAGATCAATAACAAGGGTAGCTCTGGTCAGAGGTTGGACTGGCAGCTGCTGGGCAGATGTCCTTACAGAAGTATTTTTGTGTAAGGTTGTAATGTCCTTTGGCAAGGTTGTTTTTGCAGGGTCTTTTGTAATAGTTTTTGTTATCAGACATACGAGCCTGAGAACCCCTTCTTCATGGCCTTTCTCGGCTCTATTTGTCAGAGTTTTTTTTGTTTTGTTTTGTTTAGTTATTTAACATTAATGGTTCCATTTTGATTCTGACAACTTTCATACATGTAAGTTAGTGAAGAGTTTAGAACAGGATCCTTAAAACTCAAAAGCCTGTAAGAGCCAAGCAGTGAACACATCTGCAAGGAGTAGGTCAGGTAAAAGTGGAGAAAGCCCTCAGAGAATGGAAGAGCTCAGGGGCTATTCAAAAATATTAGTGGTTACACATTTTTGTTTGATTTCTGCCTAATGGCAATGCTGGTGTAGCTGATCCGCTTTCCAAGCAACACTGAAAATTTAAAATTTTACGTTATCTCCCAATTTTAAAATGCTAAAAAGTAATTTTTAAAACAGAGTGTGGGAGAGAGGGGGGAATGAGATGCAAAAGTACCTATCGGGTACGATGTATACTATTCAGGTGACAGATATGCTAAAAGCCTAGATTTCACCGATATACAATTCCATGTAACAAAAAACATTTGTACCCCCTAAATCTATTAGAATATACATATATATATATATATATATGCACAATGAAGCCAAATAAATCACATCTGTGTGTTCATCTCACCTGCGAATTGGCAGTTACTCGCCTCTAGTTTAATAAAATGTATATTTTATAATTCACTAGTTTCTGAACATATGGTTGGTTAGTGGCACGTGTAGAATGATGTGGTCCCTGACCATCCACAGAAGTATCTCTGGTGATTGTGGCAGCTCAATCTGAGTTAGCAAAACTGCCATCCCCACCCCAAGTATTTTCATATAGTATTTTAGTATAGTTATCCCTCAGAATCCAAGGAGGATTGGATACCAGAATCCTCATATGCTTAAGTCCCTTATACAAAATAGAATAATATTTGCATATAACCTATCTACATCCTCCTCTATACTTTAAATCATCTCTGTATTACTTATAATACCTAATTTCCAAAGTAAATGCTATGCAAATAGTTGTTATACTTCATTTTTTCAAATTTATATTTTTTACTGTTGTATTGTTATTATTTAGTTAAAAAATATTTTCCATCCACATTTGGTTTAATCTGAGGATATATAACTCACAAAAAACTGAGGGCCAATAGGGTATCATTTTTATAAGGCATGTAATTTCTGTTTGTTTGTTTCTTTTTGTTTTGCTTTTTGAGATAGTGTCTCATTCTGTCATCTGGACTAGATCAATAACTGATCTGGACTAGATCAATAACTCACAGCAACCTCAAACTCCTGGGCTTAAGGGAACCTCCTGCCTCAGCCTTCCAAGTAGCTGGGACTACAGGTGCATGCCACCACGCTAGGCTAAATTTTTATTTTTGTAGAGATGGAGTCTTGCTCGTGCTCAGCTGGTCTCGAGCTCCCAGCCTCAAGCAATCATCTTGCCCTGGACGCCCAAAGTGCTAGGATTACAGGTGTGAGCCACCACACATGGCCCAAGGCATGTAACCTAATAGGTTTAAGGCTGTGGCTCTCATCCTGCTACACATTAGAATTGCCCAGAGAGCTTCTGTGCGAAACACCAGTGCCCAACCCCACCCCAACCCACAGGCCAATTAGATTAGAATTTAGAGAAGTCCTTTCCCAAATCCTGAATGGCCCTGTGTCCTCCACCAAAAGGCTATTGGTGATGGTGGGGGGAGGGGAGTCCTCTTCCCACCTCCCACTCCACAGGAGACAGCCTTTCCTTTCACTCTTTCAGATTCTTTTCACAGTGTGTGGCCCAGATTGTAAACTCCTCTAGGGGCACCAAACAATGGGACAACTTGCAACAGTGTGGAGACCAGGAATGCTGCCTTTAATGACTGAATGATAATCATTTTGATTTTTTGGTATATATTTCAGGAGTTCAAGGGAGTGAGTGAAGCTGCTGTTCTCATCGACTTATATGTTTCTCAGCATTTTCATTTAGAAAAAGTAAAAATAGAAACAGAATTGATGCTGAACCTTGCCTCATTCTAGAAAAGCGAATTTCAATCGGGGGCAGTTTTGCCCTGTAGGGGGACATTTGTTCATGTCCGAAGACATGTTTGATTGTCGTGAGAGTTTGATGTTTCACAACTAGTATCAAGTGAGTACAGGCCAGAGACGCTGCAAAACGTCCTCCAGTGCACAGGACCACAAAGTGTTACCCAGCCCAAAATGTCAATAAACATCAGTCAAGAAACCCTGATTCACAGTGAAAGAAAATTGTCTTACTCCAAGTCTTCATGATGTCCTTGGCAACCTCCCAGGAAGAAGTCTGCATTCCTGATAAAATGCTTAGGTGCTTATCTGAGGAACTTTAACGGGATTAAGATATGTGTTTGATTTCCTCTAATTCTAAGAGGTAGAAACAAAAGAAAAAAAAAAAAAAGATTGGTTTTTTAAAATTAGTCATCCCTTGTCCCAGATGCCTGGCAGTGGAGTTATTGATCTTTATTTAACCTTTTCCTTTTTAGATTTGGTATAACAAGGATGATATTGAACATTCTAGTTTCCTATGAAATGTTTCCACCAGAGTGAATCTCCAATTTGGCTTACTTTAAGCTTTTCCCTTTGCAGCAACATTGTAATAAAACTTACAAAAGTGCTCCTAACTAAATCATCTTGGTTTTTCTTTTCTTTTTTACAGCAGTGATAAAAGCTATTTTTCCAATATAATGTTATTGTTTATGTCTAAAAATTATCTATAAAAATGTATATCTACATAATTGTACAGTTCTGTATTATTAATTATAATGCTGACACAATCCAAAAAAATTGAGATTTATGCTTCCAGAAAATAATTAATAACTTTAAATTTTTAATTTATTTATGTATTTTGGTATAAAGATATATGAGAGGGCAAACAACGAAAGACTTTCAAGAATAAAATAGATCGCATTATCACAAAATCCTGTGGAACAAGTGGACTAGAGTGGAAGATTAATGGAGAAAGTGTATTAATAATAGCTTAAATGTTCTCGGCTGGGTGTGGAGGCTCATGCCTATAATCCTAGCCCTTTGGGAGACCAAGGCAGGAGGATTGCTTGAGACCAGAAGTTCAAGACCAGTCTGGGCAACACAGTGAGAGCCTGTCTCTACAAGAAATTAAAACAAAAAAAAAAAAAAGTAGCTGGGTATACTACAGAGAAGTTTGAAAACTTGCCCAAAGTCACACAGTAAATAACATCCACAATTTGAACCGCAGCAGTGTGACTGTGGACCCTAGGCTCTTAGTCCCTAAGGTACATCTCTCAAAAAACTCCGTTTGCCAGACATGATGCAAAGTTCTGGGGCACAGACGTAATTGGTAAACTACCTCCCTGTATTGTCGTGGCCAGTCAGTGAAATAATGTGTGCAAAACAGTTTGTGGCCCCATGATCCCTGCCTCTTGGTGTCCCTGCCCTTCTCACAACGAGCAGGGCACCAGCAGGATAGCGGGGCATGACGGTGTGTGATGTCCAAGCCTAGGTCGTACCAGACACTCGGCCTTGCTCTCTTACATCTCCGCTCTGGGGGAAGCCAGCCAGCTGCCGCATCACGAGAGCACTCGAGTGGCACATAATCTTCAACTGGAAGAGCTCAGTCATGTAATCTGTATTGTAGACTGGTCTAGTTTTTCACCTAAAAGCCTATAAACACCTCTTTGAAGATAATAAACCAAGTTCTATGAAGAATGCTGAATTTTCGTGCATCTGGCTTGATCACCAGAAGTTTGGCAGCTTTCAGTGCCTGATTCTCTTCGTTCTCAGAGAATGAGATCAGTGGTGAACTATTGAGAATGTTCTATACAAATCTTCATGTCACAATGAAAAAAAACTTTCTTTCTTTTTTTTTGAGACAGAGTCTCACTCCGTTGTCCGGGATAGAGTGCCGTGGCATCAGCCTAACTCACAGCAACCTCAAACTCCTGGGCTCAAGCGATCCTCCTGTCTCAGCCTCCCAAGTAGCTAGGACTACAGGCGTGCACCATCACACCTGGCTAATTTTTCTATTTTTAGTTGTCCAGCTAATTTTTTTCTATTTTTAGTAGAGATAGGGTTTTGCTCTTGTGCAGGCTGGTCTCTGAACTCTTAGCTCAAGCAATCCTCCCACCTAGGCCTTCCAGAGTGCTAGGATTACAGATGTGAGCCACCATGCCCAGCCAAACAAAAGGTACTTTCTAGTGCTGAGTGTAACTAAAGAATGAACTGTAAATGAATTATTGTCCAGCCAAGTATCTGAGAGAGTACTGAATATAATGATCATCTGGAGAATAATATTAGAGTTCTGCAGAGAGAGCTGATAGAATAGATATCAGTATAGATACATGAGGGCAGATTGTTAGGAAAATTGGCTCATGTGATTAGAGAGGCTGGGAAGTCCCATGACAAGCCATCTGCAAACTGGGCACCCTGGGATGCTGGCAGCATGGCTTAGTCCAAGTTCAAAGGCCTCAGAACCAGGAAATCTGATGGTGTAACTCTCAGTCCAGTGATGAAAGCCTAAGAGCCCAGGGGCCCACTGGTGCACATTCTGGAGTTGAAAGACCAGAGACCTTTGAGTTCTGATTTCCAAAGACAGGAGAGGAAGAGTGTATCCCAACTCCAGAAGATAGCGTGACACATTCACCTTTCTTCTGTTCTTGTTTTTTCCAGTCCCAGCCATTGAACAGTGCCTGCCCATGTTGAGGGTGGATCTTCCCTGTTTAGTCCACCCAAACTCACACGCCAATCTCTTCTGGAAACACACTCACAGACACACCCAAAAATAATGCTCTACCAGGTTTCTAGGGATTCCTTAATCCGGTCAACTTGATATCTAAAATTAACCATTATAAGGGGGTATATTCAATCAAAGTGGCCAAAATTACCTGGTAGAGCCTCCATATACTTGTACTCAACACATGTGCTGTTGGGATTCAATACGTGTGTGCTCAAAAAATGGTATCTGTTATTCCACATTAAAAGTTCTGGAATAGTGGAGCACTGTGGTCTGAATGTGTCCCTCCAGAATTCATGCTGGTACCTAAGACCCAATGTGATATTAAGAGGTGGGGCCTTAGGAGGTGATTAGGCCATGAGGAGTCACCCTCGGGGATGGATTAATGTCCTTATGAAAGAGGCTTCACGCAGTGGTCATCCTTTTTGCCTTTCTGCCTCTTTGCCAAGGCTCCCTCTTGGAAGCAGAGGGCAGCCCTAAACAAACCCTGAATCTGTTGGCACCTTGTCTTGAACTTCCTGGCCTCCAAAACTGTGAGAAATAAATTTCTTTTCTTTGTAAATTACCTAGTCGCAGGTATTTTGTTATAGCAGCACAAACAGACTAAGACAGGGAGCTATAATCTCAGGTTCTCTTCTATTCCCTGGGCCCTGCTGCCTGAATTGCATTTCCGTAAGTTGCCGTAAGAAGGTCCCTGGAAATGAAGTGAAATGCGTGCGGGTAACCTCACACTGGGGGGCCAGTCTATTGGGGATCACGGTCACACTCCATGGTCCTCTCTCACTATGATCCAGTCCCACGGCCCTCATGTCTTTCCAAGGACTGCTGGGAGGAAGGCAATCACATTACCTTAGGCTCTAGGGTAGTGGTCCCCAATCTTTTTGGCACCAGGACCATTTTCACTGAAGACAATTTTTCCAAGGACCGGGGAAATTGGGGATGGTTTCGGGATGATTCAAGGCCATTACATTTATTGTGCACTTTATTTCTGTTATTATTATACTGTAACATATAATGAAATAATCATACAACTCACTAGGTTGGGGACCCCTGCTCTAGGTATCCCCAGCATCCATTAATAGCACAGAAACTAACATATACAAAATGTTAAACCTTTGTTTATCTGGCTACTGGCTAATAAACTGTTGCATATTTGTTACTGTATAAATTAACAAACCAGCATACCTTCCTACCCTTGACTCATCTTTTTACTTTCTATGAGTTATTATCCACCACTAGACTAATCCGGCTGCATAGCCTGGACCCCTTGCTCAGTGAGCAGGAAGATTCAACAGCAATAGCAACGACATGCAAATCAGATTCCATCTCTGCCCTGATCCATTTTGGCTCTTTTAAGGGATTGTGTGGAAACACTTCTCTATCCCTCAACTAAAACAATAGCAGAGCTGATCTAGGAAAAATAAAGAAGCAAATGGATGGCCTGGTGCGGTGGCTCAGGAGGCCGGATCACTTGAAGCCAGGAGTTTGAGACCAGCCTAGGTAACATAGCAAGATCTCATTGTTATACTCGGGATTCACAAGGCCGCAGGACAGAGAGACAGAGTCACCGAGGCTGTAATTACCAAAAGGAGTTTTATTGTCTAGCTCGAGCTAGGGTCCGAGCCCCCAGAGTGCCAGCGCAGTGGCCTCTTCCCGGGCAAGGACCCTCCTTTGTGTGAAAATCCCCTTTTATAACTTCACTACCTCCATACTGGTCAAGCATCCACCCCCACAGTGATTTTTTTAATTTTTATTACTTCAGCCTGCCCCTGATAGGCCCTAACCTGTTCCGGGTCCTAGCTGAGGGACTCAGGTTTCCGCTCTTTGTCTTTCTCCTCTGCATCCCATAATATACTCATGATGCCTTGCGGTAGGCAATTAAGCAGTAAACAGCAGCTGGAAGATGTCTGTTCCTTATAGCCCAGTATCTTACATTATGTCT
>VSMD01017030.1:0-38018 GCA_008750895.1 Mirza zaza
GTAAAAATATAGTAGGATGATATGTAGAAGGAAGAATTATTGCTGTAGAGAACTATCAAAACTTCTTAGTATGAGAAGTCTAAAATGAAGAGAGGACTAAATGTGAAAATACAAACACAAAAATGTCTGTGGCCTTGCATCCTGGAGACTCTATACTCCCTTCCCAACATCCTAAATTTCCATTGTCAATGTACCTATAATCAGTCCACTCATACTCCCCATCTGAAACTCCTGACAATGGATAAGGCATCTTTTCTACTACTCAGGAGAGGGGCTCAGAAAAATCTCAAAGACTCAAGAGGATGGGTCCTAAGGGGAGAAACCAGGACAAACTAATGGAGTGGTATTTAAGAAGAAAGGTGCCTTCTACTCATAGCACAGCAGGTGGACTACTCTACAACCTCCTGAGACCAAGGTGCCCCAATCCACTGGTGAGCAGACGGATCTGAAGAGAGCAAAAGTAGCAGAGACCAGACCTTGAGAGAAGGGTCTTGAATCCTCCTGGACAGTAAATGGAAGCATTGCCCCCAGTCAGCTAGCCAATCAAGAAGTCACAAAAGGCAAGAGTAAAAAAACATGAAACAAGAAGGGAGATTGACATTGAAGGGCAGGCAATGAAATGGAGACTCCATTCCCTATACCTGTATCGAAAGTAAGTTTAATTTACCAAAATTGGTTCTTTGAAATGATCACTAAGATAAACATACCTCTGGGTAGGAATATTGTGAGAATTTTTTTAAATTCAAAAAGATAAATTACAATGAGCAAGATACAGAGTAACATAGGGCAATAAACAAAGATCTGATACAATGTCAGCTAAGGTGTTATTTTTTTAATCTACCCTATTATAATGCAAGCAAGTCCCACAAGGTGAGGGACTTTTCTCTACTTGTTTGTTCCAGTATCCCCAGCGCATACATTGTCTGGAATATAGGAAGTGTTCAAGAAGCATCTTTTAAATGAATACACAAAGGTTTTTGTACAAGAACATTATGAACTATTAACCAAAATTGAGAATTTAAATAGAATGGATAGATTTCCAGAATCATATGAAATGCCAAAATAAATGCAAGAAGAAATGGATTTTTAATCAGTACTCCTCTGAAATATATCCCAGACTTAAATGTTTTTACACATGACACACTAAGACAGGAAGCAACGCAATTCATTTTATGGAGCTAATAAAATTTTTATTCCAAATCTAAGTAAGGCCCCAAAGCAAAATACAGGGATAGTTCACTTAAGAATATAAGTGAGAAAAAAAAAATCTTAGAAAAATATCAACTAACAAAGGCTAACAGCATATTTTTAAAGTTCATTATCACAAAGAGTTTATCCAAGAAAGCAAAGGTGGCTTTATATTAAAACTTCTGTCACGGCCAGGCACAGTAGCTCACGCCTTTTTAAGGAACTCTGGGACGCAGAGACAGGAAGATCACTCAAGGTCAGGAGTTCGAAACCAGTCTGAGCAAGAGCGAGACCCCGTCTCTACTATAAATAGAAATTAATTGGCCAACTAATATACTAATACTTTAAAAAAAAATAGAAATTAGCTGGACAAAAATATGTACAAAAAATTAGCCGGGCATGGTGGTGCATGCCTTTAGTCCCAGTTACTCGGGAGGCTGAGGCAGAAGGATTGCTTGAGCCCGGGAGTTTGAGGTTGCTGTGAGCTGGACTGATGCCACAGCACTCTAGCCCGGGCAACAGAGCAAGACTCTCTTTCTAAAAAAAAAAAAATAAACTTCTCTCAGTATATGTCACTACATTAATGGATTAGGGGAAAAGAACTCACATAATTTTAATAGATGCTCAAAATTCATGTGATCTTGTTCAACATCTGATTGTCATAAATATTCTCAAAACCAGTTAAAAAATGCCTGTAACTGAATTTTTTAGATGAATATCAAAAACTGTAGAATAGTAAAAAAGAGAAATCTTTGATTCACTCCTATTGAGATAGGAACAAGTCAAAAATGCCACACAATGCTGAAGATCCTGACCAATGTAGTAACATAAGAAAAATGAGAGTTCAGAACAGATGAAATTGATTATTTGGAGATGATCTGATCATCTATAGAGAAAAAAAATCATTCAACTCAGAACTAATAAGAGTTGAGTTCCTGAGTAGAAGATAAACTTCTCAATAGCATTTTCCTACACCAACCAATTAGAAGACAGTTGAATAAAATACCATTCAGAGTAGTAGCAAAAACCATGAGGTTCCTTGATTTAATGAGAGAAATAAGAACATTAAACATAATTTTAAAAAATATACTAAAGGAATATTAAAGAAGACTTGAAAAATGAAGAAATATACCTTGTTCACAGATGGGATAAAACATTGTAAAGATGTCAATCCTCCCCAAATTGACCTAAAACTTCAAGCAATTTTAATTAAATGACAGCTGAATTATTTGAAAAAATTTTCAAACTAATTCTAATGTTTATATGGAAAATAAAAATTTATAAATAGCTAAATCAATTTTGAAAAATGGAACAACAGATTCATACTACCTGATATTTGACATATCTCAAAGTCAATAAAAAAGAGTAATACTGGTGCAGCAACAAATAATAGAGAAATGAAAAACAGACTTGTATATATATGGACCTTGATGTATTTTTTTTTTTTTTTGAGACAGAGTCTCACTCTGTTGCCCAGGCTAGAGTGCCATAGTATCAGCATAGCTCACAGCAACCTCAAACTCCTGGGCTCAAGCGATCCTTCTGCCTCAGCCTCCCAAGTAGCTGGGACTACAAGCATGCGCCACCATGCCCGGCTAATTTTTTCTATATATTTTTAGTTGGCCAATTAATTTCTTTCTATTTTTAATAGAGACGGGGTCTTGCTCTGTTCTGAACTCCTGACCTTGAGCAATCCTCCCGCTTCAGCCTCCCAGAGTGCTAGGATTACAGGCATAAGCCACCACACCTGGCCCCTTGATGTATTTTTAAGGAAGCAGCAAAGAGGGAAGGAATAGATTATTCAATATATGGTACTAGGAGAAATGAAGGGAAAAAAAGCAAAACAGTGTAGGGAAAGGTTGACTACTACCTCATACCATGTACAAACATAAAATGCAAATTGATTAACTACTCAATGTGAATGTAAAATTTTAAATGTATAAGAAGTATATATAAGGCCGGGTGCGGTGGCTCACGCCTGTAATCCTAGCTCTCTGGGAGGCCAAGGTGGGCGGATCATTTGAGCTCAGGAGTTCGAGACCAGCCTGAGCAAGAGCGAGACCCCATCTCTACTATAAATAGAAAGAAATTAATTGGCCAACTAATATATATAGAAAAAATTAGCCGGGCATGGTGGCACATGCCTGTAGTCCCAGCTACTTGGGAGGCTGAGGCAGCAGGATTGCTTGAGCCCAGGAGTTTGAGGTTGCTGTGAGCTAGGCTGATGCCACGGCATTCACTCTAGCCTGGGCAATAAAGTGAGACTCTGTCTCAAAAAAAAAAAAAAAAAAAAAGAAGTATATATAGATGGATATCTCTATGGTTTAATGAACCACAAAATTCTTAACCATAAAATAAGAATGGATGAATGTGATACCAAAGTAAAGAATTTCTGTTAAGAAAGTATACTGCCATAGAACAAAAGTTATAGGTAGGTAAAGAAGAGATCTGGAACATCTAAATATAATAAGGAATTATATCTAAAATATACAAAGAACTTCTACATATCAATAAGAAATCCAGTAATCAATTTAAAAAAAATAAAAGGATATGAGGACACTCATTAAAGGGGAAATCCAAAGAGGTACATGAAGAGATACTCCACCTTACCTTTAACTGGAGAAATGCATATTTGAACATCATGATATAGTCCTGGAGGGAGACTGGGTCATTCTTAAAAAGAATCTGATTCACTCTGTAGGTTAGTATTCTTTCTCCCTTCTATAAAGCAGGGATCTAGATCATGAAATCTCTGAGAGACCATGCTTCAGGTGTTCCTTTGCTGAATCATTTAAAGTGACTGCCAGTGTCACCAAAACATATCTATACACACACATACACTTATGGACATACATGCCTCAGACTGGCAAAAATTACCAAATCAGATAATATCAGTGATGCTGAGTGTATTTGTTTGCCAAGGCTGGTGTAACAAAGTACCACAAACTGAGCGACTTAGAAAAACAGAAATTTACTATTTCATCATTCTGAAGTCCAGGAGTCTGAAATCAAGGTGTCAGGAAGGCCACGCTATCTCTGAAACCTGTAGGGGAAGAATCCTTCCTTCCCTCTTCTTTCTGGTGGTTTGCTAGAAATCTTTGGCATTCCTTGGCTTATAGATGCATCACTCCAATTCTCCATCTTCACATGGCCATCTTCCCTCTGTGCATGTCTGTCTCTGTGTCCAAATTTACTCTTTTTATAAGAACACCAATCATACTGGATTAGGGCCTACCCCAATGACCTCATTTAATTTGATTACCATGATAAAGACTATTTCCAAATAAGTCACAATCTGAGATAGGAGGGGTTAAAACTTCAACATATCATTTTAGTGGGACACAGAGGGATATAATATTAAAGAGCAATGCCTGGCTCATCCTTGGACTGTTGACTCAACAAGGGAAGGGAAAGGAAGGATCCTGAAGTCTAATCCTTTCAAAGGGTGGGGTCCTCAGAGAGGCTGCCTGGGTGCCAGTCCTGAACTAAGCTTTTACATAACCAACAGAATTGATGTCACCTTTCCAAGAGCCACATATTTTACATCCAAATCAAACTTGCTGGCTGGGATTTCCCTCCACTGGCTTTAACTATGAACCTTCTATAGTCTACTAACCACAAGCTAAACATGGCACCTCAGAAACCATAACTATGACAACCCTTCAGCATACGAAATATGCACGCATTTATTCCAAAGTCATAATTTAAGAAAAAAAATGTTATAGTCTAGGTTTTGAAATGTAAAAACATCTTTATATAATGGAAAATGTTAAATTTAAGACAAATTTTTTTTTAAAGAATATATTCCAAAAATGAATAATTTAATAGTGCATCTACAGAGAGCCTAAAGGACTTTCAAACATAATGGGAGGGAGTAGCATATTAAACACAGCCTTCTTTCTTTTACCAACTTCAAAACCAAGCCAAACACCCCCCTGAGCCCAGGCAAGGTATTGGGCATACAGATAGTAGACAGGAGAGCTGCTGCAGGACTACCTTACCTTCGGCAGAAGAGAATGAGGGGACCAAGAGTAGAACAGTCCCAGGGTAAGGCTCTGACCACCGTGGATTACAGAAGACAGACCTAAATCCCTAAGGAAATAACATCAGCAGTTTCCATGCCCTCCAGGATGAGAGCAGGTAGAAATATTCCCCCCCACACACAAAGGTAGAAGAGCATAAAGTAACCTGGGAGCAGGGAAATTTCCTGCTGGTGTCTCAAGATGGGACAAGGACTTGCCTACAGATTCACTGCCTGCCACACAGATAGAAACCACCAAGCCTCCACCACATATGGCAGCCCCGAAGCTGGACCCAAGCTGCAGTGACAAAATATGGAATGATAACCACATGCCTAAGGGTGTCCAGCAGCCAAAGAAAGAACAAACAAAAATCTTCCCAACACCTAATGAATTAGCTACTAGAGGACACATATATATAACCTTCCTTTTTTTTTTTCTTTTTTTTTCTTGAAGGGGCAATTATTTTTTCAGAAGTTTAAGAAAAAAATCTCATTTATTGAATATCTATTCCATACTAGACATCGATTATTTTCTCCTTCTGTACTTTACTCCCCAGGTGAATGAAAGAATGCAGGTAAAAGCTGTTCTGTAAAAGGAATGGATGTGGCCATGATTGTCTCTGAATTAACTGCTAGAGAAATTAAATTTGTAACCATTACTAGCACAGATATTGGAACATACCGAGGAATTTTAACCTATCTATGACTTTAGTTTATCTTTCTTATGTTCATTTTCTGCTTGTCCTGCATTCACTATCTTTTTATTTATGATTTAAATTTTGCCTCGTTATGCTGTGTGGATTTAAGATTTGCATAAGCCCTCTCAATTCAAATTTATAATAAGGTAAAATTTTTTTTAATTTTATTAAGGTGGCATGGTATGTATTTTACTTATATAGCAATAATAATTGTAACCCTCATTCAATCCATGTTTTTCTACTCTTCTATTCTATGATGTACATCTTAAATATACATACACACAGGACTTCTGGTTAAACATGTGAACTGGCTACACATTTCTCTTCATTGCCTCCTAAAATCTCACCAAAATGATAGCATAGGTATTTAATGTATTAATCCACAAAGACAGACTCAGAAAAGAGAAAACAATAGAAGAAAACACTGAACAAACCTTTGGAAGGTGGAAAGTAGATGGAGGAGTGGTGGCTGACTGAGCAGAATGGAGAAAGCTCAAACTTAAGTATTTGCAAAGGGATACTGCAGAAGCAAAGCATGCAAGTTCTCCCAGAAAAGGATCAGCATCTAGAGGCAACAGGTCCTTCAGGTAAGGGAGGGGTGGTGAGGAGCATGGCTGGATAGATACAGAGATCAGCAGAGAATCCATAAAGCAGTTGGACAAGGATCACCAGAAATTTAAAAGGAGCTTCTAACTTAAGAGACCAAAGCCAAAAAGAAAAGAAACTTGGAAGAAGGAGAGATAATGCAGGAAGAAAAAAAAAAAGCTATAATATTATAATACCATCAGAGAGCTAAGACAATAGATTACAATTATAACAAAGCAAAATACTATGAAAAAGAAGCAATCACACCTCAGAGAGGACACCAAAAAGGGAGGGGAGGGGAGCGATCAGAAAATAAGCATGGGCCAGGCATGGTGGCTCACGCCTGTAATCCTAGCACTCTGGGAGGCCGAGGCGGGAGGATCGCTCAAGGTCAGGAGTTTGAAACCAGCCTGAGCAACAGTGAGACCCTGTGTCTACTAAAAATAGAAAGAAATTAATTGGCCAACTAAAATATATAGAGAGAGAAAAAAATAGCCAGGCATGGTGGCGCATGCCTGTAGCCCCAGCTACTCAGGAGGCTGAGGCAGAAGGATCACTTGAGCCCAGGAGTTTGAGGTTGCTGTGAGCTAGGCTGACACCATGGCACTCTAACCTGAGCAACACAGTGAGACTCTGTCTCAAAAATAAATAAATAAATAAATAAGCATGGCAGAGACTTAACTATCAACCCAACATTGTCAATCCCTTCTTTAGTAACAGAAGTCCCATATTGTTGGAAGCAGTGGCATACCCAGCTAAAAACATTTTTCAGATTGCCTTACAGATATGATAGTCAATGCGAAGTAGAAATATTTAAGTGGACTTCCAAGAAAGTTCTCCTTTAGGCACTAACAGAACTAATTTACAGGTCTTCAACCTGATCTCCTTAAAGGCCTGGAATAGCCACAAGCAGAGGATGCTTGACATCTTTTAGTTCCAGACCATGCCAAATCCTGAGGCCACATCACAAGCTTGTGCCACAAAATGACCCGCCCAAAAAGCAATTTTCCTCCAAAGTGTTTTAGTTTTACAAAGTATTTTAACATCACACTGGCCATCACAAGCACAGATAGGTTGCTAGAACTAAACTGAATAATGAAATCTGAATTTTAAATAACTTAGTAATAATCAAGGAGCTAGAAACTCATCTGGAATTTATTAAGCCAAGTAGATTCATTTCCTTACATAAAAAGGATTACTGTAAATTACAGTGTGGCTGTCAACCACATTCTTTTACTAGAACTAAGGCCACATTTCAAAAGTATCAGCTATTTGGCAAGTTATACCTTTCAGGACTTACAAGCATTTTCCAAGTCTAAAAATGTTTGTAAATTGGCCTAAAAACAGGCAGTTGTATAAACTTTATCCTTTGAATAAAACACCTAAAAATGCATTTCTTTTCTTCATGAAAACTATAAAAGCTTCTCTTTTCTAAAACAGCTCATTAGGCTCATCTTTAGTAAGACATCATAAAATGTCCTTCTTGGAAGGATCTTTCTTACAATTGCCCCTTCCAAATTGAATACAGCAGAAGAGCTAAATTAATAAAATGACTCAAAGACACACACACAAAACATGAAAAGCAATTTAAAGAAAAAAGATGCATGCGTAAAGAACAAAAAATAGCTGAGACAAAGACATATTAATGTTTTCATACGGTAACGTACAAGGCCTGAAAAAAACAATTTATTTGAAAAGAAGACACTTAATACATGGAATCCATATACCCAACTCTCTAATCTGAAACTTCAAATAGGTAATAGCTAAAACGAGGGGAGCAGTAAGTTATAAGTCCATTGACAGAAAAGAATCAATAGTGAAGAAATGCTAAAATGAATACAAGGATCTCTGGGGAGAGGAAGATGATACAAGTACTATCAAGAAACAGGGCCGGGCGCAGTGGCTCAAGCCTGTAATTCTAGCTCTTTGGGAGGCCGAGGTGGGCGGATCACTTGAGCTCAGGAGTTCGAGACCAGCCTGAGCAAGAGCGAGACCCATCTCTACTATAAATGGAAAGAAATTAATTGGCCAACTAATATATATAGAAAAAATTAGCCGGGCATGGTGGCACATGCCTGTGGTCCTAGCTACTTGGGAGGCTGAGGCAGCAGGATTGCTTGAGCCCAGGAGTTTGAGGTTGCTGTGAGCTAGGCTGACGCCAAGGCACTCACTCTAGCCTGGGCAATAAAAAGTGAGACTCTGTCTCAAAAAAAAAAAAAAGAAACAAAATCCACTACTCTTAAGGTATTCTTTATTCCAACCTCCAACTCTCATAGATAAAAGGATTTTTATCATAACTTAAGAACAATAAAGGTACTTAATGAAAATCCATATGCACAAATCAAAGGTCAGAATAAACATCAAGTTATCTAAATGTATTGTGGGATACACACACACACACACACAACCTTGAAAATTAGCCATTCTAGGAAAGAAAACAGTCATTGAATAATCTGTTTTCTGATTATATACAGATTTAAGTAGAATTATAATTGATCTTTGTTGAATACCAACATATCTTTTGCTTTCACTTTTTTTTTTCTACATCTTTTTACCCTGAAGTCATTATATTATAGTTCTGAGAATTTAGGCCAAGCTAAGAGATATTACATGTCTTTTCCATAGTCACACATTTTATTCTGAGATCTGTCATATATGAGTTATTGTCCCAAACTGTGCCACTGTTGCCACTAGAACACAGGAGGGGAAAAGCAAAGACATGATGTGCCAAAAGTGTACACTTTCAGTTACATGGCAACTATGCAGATCTATATATAAAAGTTATAAAACTTTGATTTTCTTTATTATTATCCATCTGATTAACACTTCAAGCTTCTTAAATAAAGCCACTAAATCAAAACCATTCACATACATTTATTATAAATTTTAAAAACAAAATGTCTTCACCAAATTATTGTATGCTAAAAAAAAATTTGTGGACAGAAGAGACATTTTCCCCTGTTTACAAAGAAGAAATAATGTCAGATGATGAAAGTGATTTCCAGATGATCTTCACTGTATCAAGGTCACAGTTTTCTAAAATACAGCAGTGTGTGCTTCAACTTTAGTATTTTATACAGCAGACCACTGTGATTTCAGATCTGCTGTTTTAGAGTATAATTCCTTTAGATATTAAGGGTTCATATTTCTAACATGTCTGATAAGGTAGGCTGATTTTGTTAACACAAATAAGTAGCCTGTTTGAGAGAATGGTGTGATTTCTTGGATAGCTCTTCCTACCTCTTCTTTCCCGGAGGTGCCTGTCCCTAAACTAAGACTTTCCAGAAAGATTTTCTGAAGCTTGGTTTGGCTCCCACACCAACACTCTAAAGTTATACTTTCAACAAGTGAGACATTATTCTCTTACCAAATTCAGTGGTCTTGTTCTCATTTTCTTTTCCCTTAATCACTTCTTCTAGTCCTGAACACTGTTGATAATCCTCTTCCTCTAGTTATCTTTTCTAAAACTAGTGCTTCCCTTAAGATCCCTCATACAATCTTGATTTTCTCTCTAGCTTTTGACTACCACCCACCCCCACCTCCTTCCTTAACAGAAGACATTACCCCAAGGGCAAGCCTTGATCCTCTATACCTTTGGCCCCCAACACCTGGGCCTGCTCACCACCTGAGCTCCACCCACCCCACCCCCACCCCCACCATCCCGTCCGGGGAAAAATTGTCTTCCATGAAATTGGTCCCTGGTACCAAAACTGTTGAGGACCATGGCTCTATATGATATGTTCTTTCCACTCCACTGACCCATTCTGTCCCATGGATTCAGACATCATCTGATGTGACATTTTAAAAAAGCAATTCAAAATCTTTATCCCCAATTTGGTTTTGTAATTCTCATTATCTTCAAATCAGCGCCTTCCACACTAAGTAGACCACTAGCTTCCCTGTCCTGCCAAGAGGACAATTCAGTGGACCCCTGTTCATGCCAATACCATGCCACCCACCACAAATGCCCCCCACATGACTTTCCACACCTTTCTGGTTCAGACCAACCAGGACCTTCTCTAGTGGCTTCAAATGCTTTTCCCATCCTCAGACTTCCTGTACATTTGTTGTTGAACATGTTCACATTTATTCCTGTGCCACCCTGAGGCTGTCTCCTCCATCAGGCAAGTCTCAGAAGGCACCAGGACAGCAAGTGTCCTATCGTTCCCTTCCTCACCACACACATGCTGTCTCTTAGTCCCGTCCATTCCAACATCAGCAAGTTATTTAAGAGCATCTATTAGAATACTTTCACTTTAGTGTGAATTTACACTACATGCCATGTTAATACTGATCACTTTTCTATGCTTTTTATTAATAATTTAGCTCCCATTGTGAAATGAGAAAACAAGCAAGACAGAGGAGGATATATGGAACAGCCAATAGCACAACAGGGCAGGTATGTTTCAAAGCAGCAAGTAGGGTTATAAGACAGGGAAAGAAACAGAAGAAGATGACTGCAGCGGTTAAGAGCTCGAGTTTTTCTATTACTGATAAATTTAAGTTCAGATACTGGTTCTACCAGTATCAGATGCATGATGTTGGGGAAGAAACTGAACTTCTTTGAACCTCTCTCTTTTCTCATCTGTTAAAAAAAAAATTGTAATGATAAAAAAAGAATAATATCACTTAATCCAAGTAACAACCAGGAAGAAACATAAAAAAAAAAAACAAGTTAAGAGAAAGTCAGGTTGTACCAAAACAGACCAGGAGCTTTGGCTTTCCTTTTCCCTTCATTTCTGAACAAAGCTATTCTGAAAGCTTCCATCCCCAGTTTTATGTGCTATTTCAGAATGATTCCTGAAAAAAGTGGTGAAAGGAGCACTTTGAAAGCATGAGATGGGCCTATGATGCTTGAGTTGAAGCAGAAGGTAGAAACTTTCCTATTCTCAATTATTTTGTTGTTTTCTTTTATTTCTAAACAGGGTAAAGCTATTTTCTGCTTCTCTGTCTCCAACTAGTACTGGGTACAGACCATGCTCAAACTGCAGGACATAACTCAATCAGTGAGTTGTGAGATCTTTTTCATGAATAATATCCCAAAGTTTCATGATAACATATTCACCCCAGCACAGGATATTCAGCTAAGAAGGCCTGTATTCAACTTTTCTTGGACCTTTATCATATGACACTCGCTTACTTCAGGGTGTCTTTAGAATTGGTTAAACAAAGTTAATTTCTCATGATTTTTTTTTTTTTTTTTTTTTTGAGACAGAGTCTCACTTTATTGCCCAGGCTAGAGTGAGTGCCATGGCGTCAGCCTAGCTCACAGCAACCTCAGACTCCTGGACTCAAGCAATCCTGCTGCCTCAGCCTCCCAAGTAGCTGGGACTACAGGCATGTGCCACCATGCCCGGCTAATTTTTTTCTATATATATTAGTTGGCCAATTAATTTCTTTCTATTTATAGTAGAGATGGGGTCTCGCTCTTGCTCAGGCTGGTCTCGAACTCCTGAGCTCAAATGATCCACCCACCTCGGCCTCCCAGAGAGCTAGGATTACAGGCGTGAGCCACCGCGCCCGGCCTAATTTCTCATGATTTAAATTTGCTTTTTCAAAAATATGTTGAACTTGCTCAATCTAGAAATCGATTTAAAAATTTTTTAAAAATCTAATACACCAAAACCAGCTTCTCTAGTTGAGTGACACATAGCGAGGAAGTCAGTCACATCACAGGGCTACAAAGATTTTTAAAGAATTAAAAGGCCGGGCGCGGTGGCTCCCGCCTGTAATCCTAGCTCTCTGGGAGGCCGAGGTGGGCGGATCATTTGAGCTCAGGAGTTCGAGACCAGCCTGAGCAAGAGCGAGACCCCATCTCTACTTTAAATAGAAAGAAATTAATTGGCCAACTAATATATATAGAAAAAATTAGCCGGGCATGGTGGCACATGCCTGTAGTCCCAGCTACTTGGGAGGCTGAGGCAGCAGGATTGCTTGAGCCCAGGAGTTTGAGGTTGCTGTGAGCTAGGCTGACGCCATGGCACTCACTCTAGCCTGGGCAATAAAGTAAGACTCTGTCTCAAAAAAAAAAAAAAAAAAAGAATTAAAAGACATTTGTTCATTTATCCACTTATTTATCCAACAAATATTTATTAAGTGCCTATTAAGTACCTGACACCATTTAAGCTTAAAAACAAAATAAGTTTTAGCACATAAGGAACTTATATTCTAGTGGGAGTAACAGCCAAACAAGATACACACACAGAGAAAATCCAAAAGCAAGTGATAAGGGCCAAAAAATATGATTATGGACAAGGAAGGCTATGGGGGCAGGGGAATGGGGATGAGGAGGTGTCATTTAAACTGAGACTTGAATATGAGGAAAATGTATTCATGCAGAAGAAACAGCAACACAGAGACCCTAAGATAAAACCCTTCTTTGCACATTGGAGGAACAGAAGGAAGCAAGCATGACAGAGCACAGTAAGCAAGCTGTGGAGTGGGAGTGGAGATGAGATAGGCAACCAGGAAATAGGTCATGTGGAGCCCTACAGACTGTGGCTTAAATATTCAGATTTTATTCTAAATGTAATGGAAAGCCATCACTGGAGGAAGAAGCAGGCAGAGTTGACTGAGTAATCACTGACTTACATTTTTAAAGAGGAATCTGACTGCTATATTGAAAGCAGGGTGTCTAGGCTCTTGCAAAAGCATAAATGAGAGGTGATGGTGGATGTGGCAAGAAGTGGTCCGATTCTGGATATATGTGAAGGTACAGCCCATTGGATTCCTTCACAGACTAGATGTGGAGTGTGATTTAAAAAAATAAAATAAAATAAAAGTCAATAATGACTTCAAATTTGGGGACCTGAACAAATGGTGAACAATGGTGCCATCTGCTAAGACATAAACGCTGAGGGGATGAGTAGATAGGTGGTGGGGAGGGGGAGAAACTAAGAGTTTTGTTTTGGACACAACAGATGGGATATGCCTACCTGGCCTATAATGGGAAATGTCCAGTAGTTACATACACAAGTCTGGAGTTTAGGGACAAGGTCAGGGCCAGGAATATAAACATGGAAGCTGCAGCATAGACAAATTATATAAAGCTACATACTTATTAACATCTGCTAGGGAAACATCACAGACAGACAAAAGATGACATGGGAAGATGAGCCCTTAGACACTCTAATATTTACTGATGACAATAATTAGGAGGATTCAGGAGAGAAAAATTAGAAATATCAAGCGAAATGGGAGAAACACCCAGAGGGCAATGGGTGGAATGTTTTGAGAGGGAAGTCATCACTTACTCTGCCTGATGCCTTTGACAGATTGAAAATATTGTCTCACAATCATTTCAAAGTATGTACATATATCAAAGCGTTGTATACCATCAATACATACAATTTTTTCTTTGTGAAAAAAAAAAAGAAAAGAAAATATTGTCTCTTAAGAGAACAGGGTAAATTCCAGATTGGTTCAATACTGTTCAAGAAGTAAAGGCAACATGTTTGCTTATTTTCCCCTTTTTCAGGTAGAATGAAAGACTTTAAACTCTCATAAGAACAAAGAATTTCAGAATGAAAGTTTTTAATGAGGTTGGCAATGATTTCCTTCCTTTTTTTTTTTTGTTTTTTTGAGACAGAGTCTCGCTCCGTTGACCAGGCTAGAGTGAGTGCCGTGGCGCCAGCCTAGCTCACAGCAACCTCAAACTCCTGGGCTCAAGCAATCCTGCTGCCTCAGCCTCCCGAGTGGCTGGGACTACAGGCATGTGCCACCATGCCTGGCTAATTTTTTTCTATATATGTTAGCTGGCCAATTAATTTCTTTCTATTTATAGTAGAAATGGGGTCTCGCTCTTGCTCAGGCTGGTTTTGAACTCCTGACCTTGAGCAATCCGCCCACCTCAGCCTCCCAGAGTGCTAGGATTACAGGCGTGAGCCACCACGCCTGGTCTCCCTTCCTTTAAATATTATAAAATGGTGGTATAACAAAATAATTCAGGTATTTCTTTCCCTGTTCACACATCTAAATCCAATTTCAATCTAATGAAGAAAACAAAAATCTTTGATCATGGTCTCAACTTTAGTAATTACAAGTCTAAGACATTAACTAGAAAATATCTTCATCAAAACCATGACAAATTTTGAAGCACTGTACAGTCACAGTCTGCACAATTTTTGGTGTGCATGAACTACTGAAATGTAGGTCACATAAGAAATTGATACTTTTTATAAATTGTCTTATAGAAGAAATTACTTAGATATAATCTATCTCCTACTGTAGCTCAAAGTATAACTCAGTGTTATATAAAAATGTTCTTCTTTTGTAATACTTTAACTGATTTATTGAACACTAATCAATTCACTAAGATATATCCAAATACGTAAATCTAAAGTCTGCAGTTGCTCAAGAAATGCCTATCAGCAATTCTGGAACTTATATAATATCCGATCATCATGTACTTTCCAGGTACTAACAACATAAGAACACACCTGTGCTGGTGAACAGGACTCATCACATACAAAAAAAGAAAAATAACTAATCTTACAACTTTAGACGAAATGAAGGCTGAGAGCCCATTCTCTTCCAGATTCTAAAATCCTTTTACCACAATTAACTGGCCTGTGTCACTTTGGCAGTAGAGAATGCTGATTAAGAAGACAGGCTGTGCATTCCTTCATTGTTACGGTATGTCAGTACAATGCACTTGCCACATGTCTTGCACGTAGTAGAAACTCAAAAATACTAGTTGCTTTAATTGTCAATTATTCACCTTGTCTTGTAAAACCTTCTTCACTAGTAGGTAGCTCACTATTCAAGTCAACTTATTCTGGAGGAAGACCATTCTTTTATTCATAAAAATGTCTTCAAAATACTGAGTCAAAAGTCTCACAGTGATCAATTGGTTTTTCCTGCGTGATAATCCCCTTTGTGATTGAAGACAGACATAATGTCTAGTGCTATATACAAACAACAACAAGAAAATACACTTAATCATCAAATTGAGCATTCTATACCTAAAATTAGAACCAGTCTTTGAGCGTCCTATTGGGGATATTTTATCATCTTTGGAAAGGCTATTTAAAGGGCTGTGTTATGATTCATCTGTAGGGCTTGCTAATGCTCATCTGCTTGAACAAAGCAGCAGATGGGGTGTGTTAAACCTCTGTTTCAAAGTTGTGCATATATGACAGCTATTATCCTTATTAAGAGCTTTGAGCACATCAAACGTGTTTTTAGGAATCATACCCAATAATTACCTTCTGAAACTAAAGAGTTAAGTACAAGTGAGCATAATTTATCATTTCCTCAGGCTCAATGCATTTGTTATAATTAACAGGCTTAAGGAGATGAGCAAACATCAATTTAAAAAGCCAACCTTTTGACTGGACACAAAACATTCATTCGTTCAACAAGCATTTAAGAATATTCTATCAGGAACCACAGAGCACAGGAACAATGTAAACAATTCAATCTGCAGATGGCAAATAGAAGAAACAATTCACCTACAAAGTACATTTTCTCCCAACAGGGCTGAGCCAATTTTTTGATGCTGCTTTGCTTTTCTTAACTAGGTTTACAAAGCTAGTGCTTTTCTGCAACTCAACTGCTATTATGTTGAGAAGCAGTTTTGTTTTGTTTTGTTTTGAGACAGGGTCTGGCTCTGTTGTCCAGACTAGAGTGCAGCAGCGCCATCATAGCTCACAGCAACCTCCAATGGCTGGGCTCAAGTGATCCTTCTACCTCAGCCTCCTGAGTAGCTGGGACTGACTACAGGCACGTGCCACCATGCCTGGCTTATTTTTTATAATTTTTTGTCAAGACAGGGTGTTGCTATGTTGCTCAAGCTAGTCTTGAACCCCCAGCCTCAAGCGATCCTCCTGCCTCAGTCTCCCAAAGTGCTGAAATTATAGCAGGAACCACCTCACAGGCCAAGAAGTAGTGCTTTAATGGAAGGGCAGGAGGTCTCAACAGCAGTCCCAAAATGCTCAATGTCTCCAATCAACAGGAAAATGCAAATCAAAACCACAATGAGGTATCACTTAACTCCAGTGAGAATAGCGTTTATCAAAAAGTCCCAAAATAATAAATATTGGTGAGGATGCAGAGAGATAGGAACACTCATACACTGCTGGTGGGACTACAAATTAGTACAACCTCTTTGGAAAGTAATATGGAGATACCTCAAAGAGCTACAAGTAGATCTACCATTTGATCCAGCAATCCCTCTACTGGGCATCTACCCAAAGGAGAAAAAGACATTCTACAAAAAAGATACCTGCACTTGAAAGCTTATAGCAGCAAAATTCACAATTGCAAAGATGTGGAAACAACCCAAGTACCCACCAATACATGAGTGGATTAATAAAACGTGGTATATGTATACCATGGAGTACTACTCAGCCATAAAAAATGGGGAACTAATAACTCTTGTATTAGTTAGGAACTAGAATTAGGAACTAGTTAGGAATTAGGAACTAGAAATCATTCTTCTAAGTGAAGTATCACAAGAATGGAAAAACACCACATGTACTCACCATTAAATTGGAACTAACTGATCAATACGTATGTGCACATATGAAAATAATACTCATCAGAAATCAAGCAGGGGACGGGGGAAAGGAGGGATGGAGAAACTCATACCTAACAGATACAATGTACACTATCTGGGTGATGGCCCACATAACTTTGACTCAAATGGTACAAAAGAAATTTATGTAACTAAAACATTTGTACCCCTGTAACATTCTGAAATAAAATAAAACAGCAGTCCCTTACTCCTCAAAGCACTCTTGGCATCCAGAGAAAGAGAAAGTTAGAGCACTGCACAGAAGGACAAGAAGCAAAACAGACTGAATAAATTGGCACATTCTACAGTCCCTGCCATACACTCAGGACATTACTCCTCTCTCAGCCTACAGGAAACTTTAAGGATCTCTGTGCTTTACGAACGGCTGAAGAAACACCAAGGTTTCAAGGCTTCCTCACAATAGCCAACTGTGACTTTGTTGAGCTTTTGTGACTTCATTTAGAGAGGACAGACCCTCTTTTCTGTTTTATTCTTCTTTGTTGGAGAAAACCTAATGAGTCATCTGTTACACAAATGTTTAATATTGCCAGTGATTGGAGAAAAAGTAGAACAACATGCATCTTTCCTCTGCTTATTTAGAGGGAAAATACCAATGACGATTTCCAATTCTGGCCAGAATATGGAGATGGTGCCCTTAACCCCTGCTGATGGCTGCAAATTGGCACAAAGCTTGTAGAGGGTAACTTGGTGATGTGTATCAAGAACCATAAAATCATTCATTCTTTTTGACCCAGTGTATCCAACTCTCTAACTGGTTCAAAGACACTCGATTTTATTAAAGGTACAAGTTCTTTGTATTTTCCCCCACTTTCTAAAATAGTTCCATTTCTAGCTTTCAGTGTATCAGTCCAGAACGACTGGCACCGTGCTGGAACCCTCCCAGTTTCTCGGGAAATACCTTGGCATGTCTGTTTACGTTTCCTGGAGGCTCTTCTAATGGCATCCCTGCCCTGGTTCCTATTAAATATTTGTGTGAATCAGTTCCTTCCCAAGAAAACTTTACGAACTCCTTCATCTTTTGCCACTCTTCTCTTCTCCACGATCCTTTCTTATTTGCCACATAAAGATATTGTGTTCAAGAAATAAAATGCCACATAAAGAAAAAAAAAAATGGGAGGAAAAAAGGAATGAACGGGCATTAAGACATTTTTTAGCCATTCAAAACCAACCTGGGAAAATCTATGGTGCTACAAATTGGAAGAGTGGTTGCTTTTCAAAGGGATGGAGGATGATGTTCCCATCTGCAAGAGAACTTTCTTGAGTGGCAAAAATGTTCTATGTCTTGATTGGAGTGCCAGGTGCATGGGTATATACATTTGACAAAACTCCTGCCACTGTACACCTCAAGTAAGTATATCTCATTGCAAGTAAACATTACGTCAGTAAGAATAAACTACTCTGAGCAACTCCTAAAAACTAAGCTGCATGGAATTTCAAGATCTCACAACTTAAAAAGTGCAACTGCTCCAGCCTAGTGGACAAACATGTCAGCCCCACTGCAGTCTGGGCTCAGATGCTGCCTCCTCTGGGAACTTGCCCTGACTCACTAGGCAGACCCAATATCATCACTATTCACTATGCGAGTGTCCATTATAGCAACTATCTGACAGCGCTGTTAAGTTCATTTGCACATCTGCTTCTCATGGAGGATGCCTTTCTCTGAAGGTCCAGGTAAGGAGCTAAGAATTCGGTGATTGACTCAACAAACCCAGCAAGTGCCAGGCACACAGTAGGCACATAATAGGTATTTTTGTATGAATAAATGCAAATTTCCATGAGGGAAACCATCAAATAGAAGGCAGGAGTAGAGCCATGTGACTCAGGAACAGGGCTGAAGCAGAAGAGGAAATTCGGAGTAAATAGGCAAGCACACACTGGCGCCCAGATGAAGACATATCCTGTGGCAGGTGCCCACCAAAAACTCAGCTTTAGACACTGAAGCAAGTTTCCTTTATGAGAATAAATGAGTTCTGGTCCTTAAAACCTTGTTTTTAAATTTTATTAAGGATATAACCTTAAGATCATACTTTTACCTAACAAGCATTTATCAGGTACCATGCCAAACACTGAAGCAAAAGATACTATTCCTGCCCTCAGTTAGCTCATTGTCTGATGTGGAAAAACACATAGAATTATGCCACAGAGTGCAAAAAGAGTGAGCAACACAGGAGAGAGACAAATGGGTTGGGATGGAGGTTTGGTGGTTCAGAAAAGGCATCACATAAAGGTTGATTTTAGCCCAAGTATGGAAGAATGAACAGCAGTTCACTAGGTAAACAAGGAGTAATGGGTATTCCATACAGAAAAGCATGGAGGTAAGAAAACCACATCTTGTGCATGGGGAAACATAGCAAGGGATTTAGGGGCACAAACTGCTTTATGGTAAGCACCTCATTCAACTGGAACAATCGTCATGGCAGGAGAAAAGGAGAAAACCGAGGCCTGCAGGATTTAAGTAAAAGAGCCAGAACTTGAAGAACTATTTGATTCCAGAACCATACTCTTCAACTCTACGCTACCTGGCAACTACACAAGTAGTTATGGAGAAAATGATAGGTAATAAAGATAGGTACAGGCAGGAACTAGATTGTAAAGGGCCATGAATGCAACACTAAGGATTGTGGACTTTAAAATCTTTTCATGACTCCCCAGGAAACAAGGAACTAACAAAATCAGGTTTATATTTTGAAAAAAATATTCTTACACTGCAACAGCTAGTGTAAGAATTGCTTTCCAACACCACAACTTTTTAATATTTACCATGATAGTATTTTCGAGTTTAATATCTATTGATTGAAATCACCAAAAATGCTTCCATGAATTAACATTTTCACAAGAATGTTTTTGTCTCGATACATATGTTTGAAAAGCAATAGTACAAGTCCATGAGACCTTCATTTAGTTTACAGACAATACTAGTATGCACTGAGGAGTCATGTACCCCAGGCAGACTCCTTCAGACCAGACTTACGGGTTGGCAACCACTAGTAGAAAAGACAAAGTTTACAGAGAAAGAGGGAAAACACTTAGAAGGATTTTGCTAATATCCATGGGGGACCCACAGAGTACAATTCGTTAAAACACTTAGTACTAAAGGTAAACAAAGTATGTTAAAAGGTGGTGACCAGCAAGCACATCCCTGAAAGATGGGGACAGGTAGAAAACAGAGCAATTAGAATTAAGTGGGGAAGGACTCATATTCTAGTGCCAGACTTGGCAATGAGCTCAAGTTGGCAGCCCTTACAAGGTGACAACAATACTGACAGAATCAAACCCAGAGATAACAGGAAGAACAGGTGAGCAGGAAGGTGGTAAATTAAGTTAGTCTGTTTTGCTCCAGACATAAAAATTGCTGCTGTATTTAAGTCTCAACCTAGATGGCAATATTAACTCACAGATTAGAAACTGTGACCGACCAACGCAATCTCATTGGTATTTTGTCTGTTTACTATAAGGCTTCTCAATGCCCCCAAACACAGAGACAGAGGCACTATTAGGTATAGAAAATTAAAAGGTACACTGTAGAAGAGGACTAAAATTAGAGAGTCCAGGCTGTATTTTCTACCACTTCATCACTCACTCCATGACCTCGCCAGAATCAAGCTTCCCTCTGTCTTTGCCTTCAAGCCATTACTTGATTTTAAACCAATGTTTAATCATAAACCAGCCCTGCTACATTATTAATATTTCAAACAGCATTTCCAACCAGATAACAATCCAATATCATTATGTTGAGCTATCTTAAAGGGCTGCATTCCTAAATTTGTTTTGAAATGCAAAATTAGGCCCTGAGTAGACAAACTGGTTCAGTATATTTACTCAAGTATATAAGTACAATTTGAAAATGAATACAAACAGGATTCACAAAATGATAATAATTGGTGGAATAACAACCATTAGCCCTCACTCTAAAAAATTAAAATTTAAACACTTTAACTTTGGTCATAAGAATAACACATTAGCAATTTAAAATCACAGACGAAAATGGTAATGGCAAGGACACACTGACATGGAGTCTGGTCATCATTCAAAGTTTTACAAGGTTATTGGAGTTTCCTGACCTTGGAATATTCAAAGCTGGAGTGAGAATAAAAGCATTATATTCTACATAATACATATATAGTACAATATGTCTATATATGTAATACATACACATATATACATATATAGCCCACTTGTGTTTCAATAATATATAGAGGAGAGGGACAGAAAGGGCAAAATGGAAGAATATTAGCAAGCAGGAGAAAGAATACTTTATAAAATGCACTTTGGAATCAACATTTTATTTTCCAATTAGGGGTTCTTAGAATTATAGAGGTTGTGGCAGTGAGAGTCATTCATTGCACTCCCTTTGGCAAGAACAATATTTTAAAATATGTGCTTTTGTGGTAAAGGCAAAGCTGGCCAGAGAGATAAATGTGGACACTAACTGGAGAATGAAAACAAACCTAACGGTCAACATACTGCCACCACTTCAAATGTTCAGCGTATTCAGAAAACACATGTGAATGTGTAAATTATTCACATACCCTCAATGAAGGCAAATTTACTGCCTTGCTATGAGTGGCATGAGGAAAGAAATAATTGCTTAATTTTAAATCGATTAACTACACTAAAAGGAGATGACAATAGCTTTAGAAAGATTCAGCCTCCTGCAATGACGAACAAAACATAGAGTGGCCAAATCATTGCTGATAAACACCTTTAGATAGGAGTAGAAAGATGAGCACATATCCCATGATACTTTCTATTACAACACTTTCCTCAAGTTCATTATATACAAACGTCTCACAGAAACCCTACATAATTGTGAGCAAGCCAGAACAAGGAATTCTTAGTTTTCCAAAATCTGCAGAACTAAAAAAAGAGAACGGTGTGGAACCACCCATATTCACAAATTTCCTGAAGCAAACATAAAGCATGCAGACGCAAACTCCACACAGGAGCCACATGAGACCAAAAACTGTCCCTACATTTCTTCCCTTCTCCCTCCCTCCCTCCCTTATGCTAAAACACAAAATGGCAAGTCTAATTGGTTTTCTAAAATTATGCAGCACAAACACTGCTAATGGAAAATTACAGTTGGAAGCCTTGACTTTTCAAAGTTTATGAATGTGGGAAGTTATTTCTCTTAACTACATTGCTGGAATTTTTACACTCTCATTTCAATTCAAAATACGGTGTATATTCCTCTCTCAACCTCCTCGCACCAGCCCTCTTGTTAGGACAGGGGGCCATTTGTCGTCTGTGGCCAACCTATCTTGCTCTGTAAACCTATATCTTACTCCTGCTCTGTAAACCTATCTTGCCCTTCCTCAATAAACTTCGTTTCACTCTTGGGGAGGTGGGGGGGAACCTCCTCACACCTTTCCAAGTCACTTTCATACCAGTTCAAAATTTCAATCCAAAAATACACCAAAAGCTAATTTCTTAGATCTCCCTACTGTCTAGTAGTGGATAATGCTACTCACATTTCACATTCTTTTATTTACTGTGAGAAATGTAACATTTAAAGTTTATTCTCGCCTGCGCGAGGTGGCTCACGCCTGTCGTCCTAGCTTTCTGGAAGGCCGAGGCGGGCGGATAGCTGCTGCTTCAGGGGTTCGACACCAGCCTGAACACTGCCTGAGCACGGTCAGACCCCGTCTCCAAAAAAAATAAATAAATAAAATAAAGTTTATTCTCTCCATATTACATACATGTTTTTTAAAGAGAAATAAATTATTTTAAATACTGTTTGCTTTGGAATTCCTGGATATGTTGTTTTCCTGTAGTCTAATCTTATTAAACCTAATTTGAAAGTTTAAATAGGTTGAATAAACCAGCACGTGGCATCAATAACTCCTAAATGACTGCAAGACTGGTATATGCAACAGTTTTTTTAACAAGCAGTTGTTTCTGATTCACATCTGCTTGGAAGAACTTTTTTTAGCCTCATTTTAAAAGTCCTCTTTTGCATCCAGTAGAATAACAGCTGGAAGTCCTGATGTTAACCTTCCCTACAGACAGACGGAGCCTCAAGGCGTTGATGGAGAGACCGGCTCCTTTTTCAGGGAGAAAGAAGGGAATGGAAGGTGTCCTCTGTGAGGCACAGCTGGGAAAGTAACAACCCTTCAACAAGAGACCCCAGGATATCTTAGTCTCATCAACGCCGAAAACATGCACCGACCCCGTCCCCCTGGGCTTGGACGCTGCCCTAGAGAAATCGTCTTTCCAGGTGTGCAGCCGAGTCTTACCTTCTGTGCTCCCCACACCCCACCCCCGCCCGCCACAACACACTGAATACACTGGCTGCTCAGCTACTGTCAGGCATCCCCACTTCTAGCCACCCCGAAAATGCACCCGAGAGCCCTGGCCCAGCTCTTGCACTGCGCGCTCTGAGCTGTGCCCGGGAGAGACATCCCTGGAGAGCCGGAGCCGACCCGGGCTGGTCCTCAGGGATGCGCGGTCCCGGATGAGGTGAGCGAGGGCTCACTTCTGCCCTGGCAGAGGAGCTCCGGGACGCCGGGGAGCCCGTCGTGGGGTGGGCAGCGCTAAGCTAAGTGGGACGTTCACGTGTGAGGCAGGCAGAACTTGCAAAGTCCCCAAAACAGCACGCACAAATCAGTTTTCTTTCCCGTGCCAGTTAGGGAGGCGGCAAAGCGCAGGGTAGCGGGGGGCCGCTGTCACCTCGCGACACACGTCCCGAGGGTAGTAAATTCGAGCGGAAGGGAGAGCAGTAAAAGACACTCACCTCCACCCATCTCTGAGCCTCGGCGAACGCTAAGGAACAGTCGGCCTCTGCCTCCTCCACCCCTTCCATGACTAGGGCAAGAGAGGGAGAGAGACTCAGTGGGGGAGCGGAGGGGCAGGGGTCCTCCCCTCACGCGTCTGGGCCGGGCGGGCAGGGAGGGGACACTGGCCAAAGCCGCGCCGGCCTCCCTCCGGCTGTGCGACGCCCGGGCTCTCTTTCCCTTTGTTGCGCTCTGCAGTTTGCTAAGGTTTCCAACCTACAGGAACTCGAAGACAGACGTAGCTTTCTCTAAACTCCTGAAAGCCACCCGAGGTCCGCGGGGACCCGAGCAGCCGGGCCGGGCGCGGGAGGTGAAGGGGGCGACGAGAGGCAGCGCGCGGCAGCAGCCCTGACGACAGTTTGGACTTCAAAAGTCGCAGCGCTGCCGCCGTCCTCCCCGCGGTGGCGCCGCCCCGGCCCGGCCCACCCCGCCGCCCGCCCCGGGCCCGCCGAGTCGCCGCTTCCGTCCGCCGCCCTCCCCCCACGTGTCCCCGGGGCTCCCGGCCGCGGCCGCCTCTGCGGTTGGACTGTCTGGGCCGGGAGATGGCACGGTCCACCAGGGGGCCGCGGCCCGGGCCACGCTCCCGCTCCCGCGCCGCCCGCCAGGACCGCGGCCCCGCCCCGAGGGGATGCGCCCCCGCGGCCGCATCCTTCTCGCCTCCGCCCGCCCGGCCGCCTTCCCTCTCCCGGGCCCCTGGGAGCTGCGCCCTCTCGGCTCGCGGCCGCAGGGCCCGCCTGACATACCAGGAATAGCTGCACACAATTGCACCTTTCCGGGCCAAGAAACTTCCTCCGCCGGGGAGCGCGGCCCGCCGAGTCGCTTCTCCGGCCGCCCGGCCCGCCGCGCCGCCCTCACCTGCGGCCGGACCCCGCCACGCGCGGCTCCCGCTCCCGCCGAGCCCGCGCCCCCGGCCAGGTGCGCGCCGTCCCCACCCCCAGGCCCCGCGCCCCCTGCGGCCGCCCGGGCCCTCCTGGCGCCAGGTGTGGGTAGTGGCCTTGGCACGTGCAACCGGCTGGCCCCAGCCCGGGCCGGCCCCGCTCCGCCCCGCTTCCAGGTGCGTGAGGTGGGAGCTTCCTGCCACTCTACCCCGGCTCGCCGCCAAGCGTTCCAAGGAGTGGAAGGGGACCTTGCAGCTCTCCCGCCTCCGGCCAGCTGAGCCCGGTTCAGGCCATTCGCGCACCCTCACACTGACTGTCAAAACCCCTACCCTTCGTGGTTTGGGTACACTCGGGGGACAGTGAGTTGATAGGTTATTCAGTGTCCGCAGTGGCCTCGGGTGGGTGAGCAGGGCGGGAGGCAAACGCGTTGCCTCCTGCGGGTCCTTTTTTACATGGGCGGTCAAATCAGGTCCTCAGAAAGGAGCCTCCTCATCTCTCTGCGCTTCGTGGGACCTCATTTCATGCTCCTGAAGCCACAGGTTGGTGGCTTCAGTTTAGGAGGAAGATAAAGATCGGTGCATACTCTCCTGAAAAGGAAGCAACCCTTGTTCTTATTTTTCTGCTTGGTTGTTTATTTTTTGTGAAGAAAAACGTCAGACACAGAGCAGAGAGACCAGTATAATGAATACTCCCTAAAATCTAGCGTCTATTTTTAACAATTGTTTACATTTTGCCTTATTTACTTCCTCTTTTCTGCTGGAGAGTTTTAAAGTAAAGATAAATATTATATTTCACTCCTAAATGTTACAGTATACATCACGTTTTAAAAAGGACACTTTCCTACATAACCATAATGCCATTTTCACGTCTAACTAAAATTAACAATAATTACCAAGTCATGCCCAATGCAGACTACATTTTCCCAGCTGACTCCAAAATGTCTTTTATGGCCACCTTAGACCAGGATCCAATCAATGACCACCCTTTGCATTTGATTACATCTTTTTTACCCTACAAGAGACTCCTCCTCCCCCCTCCTTCCTTTTTTGGAATGGCATTGTCTTGCTGAAGAAGCTGGGTGCTTTCTGGATTTGTCTTTGGTTTCTCTGTGGGTGTCTTCAACATATTTCTCATTCCTCTCTATTTCCTGTCCCCTGGAAGTTAGATCTTAAAGGCTGGATTAGAACCTATTTACTCTTCTGAATAAAGACCATGTTCTTCAGGATTGGGGTAATGGTTTTTATTTGTCAGGTGTATTTTCATTCAATCCTTCTTTAATTGGCAGTGTCTGTAATTTTTATTGGCACTGTCTGTAATCATTTGGGTCTGTTTAGAAAAGCCGAGAAGCTTCAGGAATACGATTTTTTCTGCTGAAGTGGAGGCTACTTGACTGGACCATCTCTTTGCCTCCTGGCTACACTCGGATCAAGCCAAACCCCAAAAGAGAATAGAATGATGAAATAAACTGGGAAGACATTTAATATTTCTCTTTTTCTAGCTATTCAAAAACTGTTCTGTTAAATATGTAGTGAATACTTCCACCATTTGTGTAAAGTGCTAGATGTTGTAAGTGGTACAAACACTTAAAAATTCTAGGCACTGAATCCTATGTATTCCCAGTCCAGTAGGACATTCTACAAGCTTCATGAGGGTTATTGTTACTATAGTTAATATATACATTTACTATACTGTTTATTTTTTCCACATAAATCTTTTGTTTTAATAAATAAAGCATATTCATGGCTTAGGTTTCAAATCACATTTACAGATGAGGAAAACTTCTAGACCCAAATAGGAAACAAACAGTGAAGCTACTGCTGCTAGGAGAAATGCGTGTGCCACATGCATTTTAAACCTAAAAAGTACAGACTTCAAGGCAGAGAACACCATACACATCACCCTGTAGAGTAGACAACTGGGAGCCGGAGAAAGAGCAGGAGACTCAAGGAAGTTCATGCAGCCACCACCTGATCCCCTCACCTAACACTGCAGGACCAGCTGAAAGCTGTGTTACTTTGAGATGAACTAGACGCGGGGTCCTGATTATAGCAAGTGAAACATTCTCCCACTGTTAACAATTAGACCAAGAGCATTAGCCACAGAAAGGTATCCACTGATAAATACAGAGCAATAATAGAACAACGAAGAGGAAGCTACACACTCTCATTTCTTCAGTATCAGAAGCGTCCATATCTAGCAGTAGAGCAGTGGATGGACTCCATCTCCCAAAGACCTAGTCCAATAACTTCCTTCTGGCATTTGCACCAAACCAGGCTCGCCATACTTCTGGCATCATCTGCTGGGCTATGAGGTCCATCTGGCTTTCTAGGATGTTGGAAACCTTTATTTTATGATTCCCATTATAGATCTCAATGCCACTAGCTATTTCCTCAGGCAAATAGTCCTTCTGATCAATTTGGATATCAACATTACTTTTAGTGGTAATTTTATACATAGGGATAGCCTTTTACACTGTAGTCTTTACCAGTGGTAAATCTTGTTTCCTGCAATGAACAATCATTCAGGGCTTCAGGAACTGGTACAAACTCTGGAGGACCAGCCCAACCAGCAGCACTTGGTACCTGGTTGCATCTTTTACCACCTTGCTGAGTCTCTGTTTGGCTTCATTTAGTAGGTCTATGATAAGGTCATCTCTTGCTTTGAGGACTCTAAGCCTTGCTTGATTCATCAAATTGGACAGCTGAATTTGCTTCTGCTGCATAATCTGCTTCTCTTTCTTCTCATAGTATTCTATAATCTTCAGTCTTTGGATTTGCACAAGCCGACCTTTCTCGATGTTGAACTCTTCTTTTGCCTTTACATCTATTTCTTCTGCTTTTTCATTGGCTTCTTGTTCAGTGAAAGCCATCCTATGCTTAATCTGCTTTTGTACATTAGCATCACTGAGGGCCAAGGTGACAGCAATGCCAGGTCAGTGGGCAACAGGCTCAAGTTGAAGTTGAAGAAAGTGGTGGGAGGAATGGGAAGAGAAAAACTTGGCCTTATACTGTTTAAACTGCTGCTATGTGACTTCGCATACAGCTTTGAGGGCAGTAGCCCAAGATGTTAAGAAGTGCATGGGCTTGTGAATCTGAACATCTAAGGTTACCAAATTACCTGAATCACTGACTTTCAATGAACTCATCTGAAAAATGTGGTGGTAATAACTATTAGGTTATTAACCACTTCAGTAGCGTTGACTGTAGTCGTTAGCCACAGATGAACGCATACAGCCGAGCGTCGACTTTAGCTGACAGCTGTGATGTGACTTTTCTAATTTTTCATTTATCAAAATAAAATTGTGAACATTTAAAAATAACGTAATGAAAACATATATGTATATGTTACCTATTCTGATTTACATTACAAGTAAAGCTGCCTGTAAAGTAAAACAAGCTTTCAGTGCTTTAAAGCTTTCCTCATCACACAAGAGCAAAACGGATTCATTGTCAATGCACACTACAAACTATCGTGCGGCTGTGGGCAAGGTTTCACAGCCGGTGAACACTGTACCCAAGTGGTTAAGTATGAAATGTCTGATGTCCTTAAGTTTTGACAGTTGGTATCTCTCACATTTCACTTTGACACTTCCTATTTTATGTTTATTGTGAAGATATATCCTCAGTCTTTCAAATGCATGCTTTGGCTTGTGATTATCTTTCACATTTTTTTTTTAGAACAATTTTTGTGAAACCATGGACAAGTCAAAAATTCGTGTTATTTGCAAATATGAGTTCCATCATGGAACCAATGCAGGACAGACAGCTTGAAATATCAATGAAGTGTTTGGGAAGGATGTGGCTAATGAATGCATGGTACGTAGATGGGTTGAGAAGTTTCATTTTGGTGATTTTAATCTTGAAAATGAGCCACCTGGGTGCCCTGAGACTAAGTGGATAATGATGAACAGAAAGCTGTAATAGAAGCGAATCCACCTCAACCTACACATGAATTAGCAGCAAGGTTTGACATTACTATTCCAACAATATTGGGCAATTTGAAACAAATCCGCAAAGAAGCTGGATACATGGGTTCCCAATGAAATAGACAAGCATCAGGAGAGAAATCTTCTCAAAGCTTGCCTTTCTTTGCTGTCATGACATTAAGGCAAATCATTTTACACTGTCTTGTTACGTGTGATGAAAAATGGATTCTTTTTGACCATTGAAAGCATTTGGCCTTGCTTGATTGGATAAAGACGAAATGCTGAAACACACTCCAAAACTGAATATTCATCAGAAAAAGCTAATGGTGTCTGGTGGTCCAGCGCTGGTATTATCCACTACAGCTTCATGAAACCTGGTCAATCGATTACAGCAGATGTCTACTGCAACCAAGTGGGTGAAAAGATGAGGATGTTTGTGATGAAGCAGCCGAGACTGATCAATAGAGATAGGCTAATCCTCTTATAAGACCACATGCCACAAAAACAACGCTGCTCAAACCATGGAGACTGGACTTGGAAACTCTCTGTTATCCACCATATTCATCAGCCCTTGCACCAACTGACCACCACTTCGTCTAGGCTTTGGACCACTTCTTGAAAGGAAAAATATTCAATTTTCAACAAGCTATGCAAAACGCCTTTCACAATTTCATCTCCACTCTCTCTCCAGGCTTCTTCACTGCTGGCACAAACAAGCTACTCTTTAGATGGCAAAACTGTGTCGACAGGTTAGGAGCATACTTTGATTAATTGTACTGCTTCTTGTTTGAGATATAATAACTACACTTTTGATACGAAATTGGACATTTCATATTTAACAACCTAATACTTCAAAAGATTGTTGTGAGAATTAAATATGAGGGTAGATATAAAAGCCCACGGCATTGCTTAGCATGGAATAGGCACTCAATAAATGATGGTTATGTCCCATTTAGTATCTTTAACAGATGCTTGTCAAATTTTTCCTAACAAATGGAGATTTCATGTATTTGTTCAAATACTTATATGGAAAGGCCTGAGGGTGTTGCAAATTCTGTTTCAAGTCAGCTCAGGCACCAGCCATTGCTCAGTCTCTTTAATATTGTAAGTTTGCAACTGAAAAGAATCGAATTCAACTTTTTGCCTTCTAATATCAGTTGCTAGAGTATTTTATCCTTCTGGAAAGATTTGTACAGCTCTATAAAGGTACAGCACTTGCCTTATGAGTTTAAAATGAAATTCATAATAATAAAACATGAAACATTTTATTTATGTTCCAAAAGAATTTGGAAAATAAATATTTATTTTCCATATTTAAAATTTTTAAAAATATTTAAAAACATAAAATAGCACAATTGTCATGTTTTTATGCATTAATGATGAAATAAACTGTTGGTGGGAGAAAGGGATGCAATCTTTCTGGAATATCATTAGGTAATAAATATCAAAAGTCTTTAAAATGCCCATGCTCTATCCCAGCAATTTCACTTCTCAGAATTTATCCCAAGGACATGAGCAAAGACATGCACAGAATGAGCATCTGCTGTGGACGCACAGATGCCCCACTCGAACCTTCCTTCACAGAAGTCCTTGCTGCTCAGCATTGGAGAGTGTGGTCACCAGACATGCCCAGCTATCAACCCCTTCAGGGTTGGCCTGAATTCATGCCCCTCCCCAATCAGCCCTCATCTGGTGAGTGAGTGACTTGAAGTTATAAAAGCCCAGTCATTTCCACCCAATGTGGGACAATGCTGACACAGACAGGCCTTGTCTATAGACCCTTGGGTCTGCTGAGGCTGTGGCTCCATATCACAGTTCAGCTTCTCTCTTGCCCATCCCTGCTTCTTCTCTCTTTCCTTCACGTAAATCCATGCCTAATTAACAGCTTTTTTTTTTTTTTTTTTTGAGACAGAGTCTCACTCTTTGCCGGGAGTAGAGTGCTGTGGCATCGCCCTAGCTCACAGCGACTTCAAACTCCTGGGCTTAAGCGATCCTTCTGCCTCAGCCTCCTGAGTAGCTGGGACTACAGGCATGCACCACCATGCCCAGATAATTTTTTCTATATATTTTTAGTTGGCCAATTAATTTCTTTCTATTTCTAGTAGAGACGGGGTCTTGCCCTTGCTCAGGCTGGTTTCGAACTCCTGATCTTGAGCGATCCTCCCACCTTGGCCTCCCAGAGTGCTAGGATTACAGGCATGAGCCACCGCGCCCAGCCCCATGCTTAATTAATATCTTACTCTTCAAACGCCATTTCCACTTCTGGAGGACCAACCCCGTGATGGCATTAAGCATGATTTGTTTAAATAAAGAGAATTCCAAAGCAATCAAAACCTATAGCAATAGAGATAGTAACTTACAATTCTTCCATACAATAAGATATTATGCAGTCATTAAAAATGTAAAAGCAGTCAGGAGCAGTGGCTCATACCTGTAACCCCAGCACCTTGGGAGACCAAAGTGGGAGGATCCCTTGAGGCCAGGAATTTAAGACCAGCCTGGGCAACGTAGTGAGACCCCTGTCTCTAAAAAAATAAACAAAAATAAAAATGTAAAAGGATATTCAGTGACACAGAGAGATTTAAAATATATTACAAAGTGCAGGAAAAGCAGTACTTTAATCTGGGATTGTACTTTTTAATGTGTGTAATTTTTGCCACTTAGAACAAATTGGGGAAAACTGTACTGAAATTTTTATGATGGCTATTTCCAAATGGAAATTTTGTACTTCTCTCTTTTTTTCCAATATTTTTTTGCAAGAGACTTGTATGTTACTTTTATAAAGGAGAAAATCTGTATGACACAAAAATACAGTCAGTTCTCTGTATCTACAGGTTCCACATCTGTGGATTCAACCAACTGTGGATCTGGAGGGTGGAAAATAAAAAATAATACAACAATGAAATAATACAAGTTTTAAAAACAGTATAGCGACTATTTACATAGCATTTACATTGTATTAGGTATTATAAATAATCTAGAGCTGATTTAAAGTATATGGGAAGATATGTGCAGGTTATATGCAAATATTATACCATTTTTATAAGGGACTTGAGCATCTGAAGATTTTGGTATCCATGGAGGTCCTGGAAACAATCCCCAGATCTTGCTGGAAACTCAGACTTGTGGGGGGAGGGGGAGAAAGGGCATTTATTGAAACCTTAAAATCTGTACCCCCATAATATCCCGAAATAAAAAAAAAAAAAACAATCCCCAGATCTGAAGGGATCACTGTATGTCCAAATTTGATTTTCTATCTCATCCCACAAGCTTTAGTCTCCTCCTGCTTTCCCTGACTTGGTAAATGGTACCATACCTAAAATTGGGGGGTCATGCTGGACTTCTTCATTTCTCACCCCAATGTCATCCCCATTCCCAGTCCTGTCAATTCTGTCTCCTAAATACTCTCGAATTGACCCTATTTTCTATCCTCATTTCTACTACCTTAGGCCCTTATTAGCTTTCAGCTAGATTTCAGAAATAGTCTGACCTTCCTGAAATGTAAATCCTATGCTACCAACGCACTCCACCCCACCTTCCCAATTAACCTCTCCTTAATGGTCTCCCAGTGGCCTTTAAAAACCATCTGCCAGCTTCTGCCACATTAAGTGGTATCCTTTAGGATCTGCTCCTGCCCACTTCTCTAACCACATGTATTGATCATCTTTCTCCCTTTTCCAGAAGGGTGTTTCTCTCCCTTTCTTTGCCTGGCTTTCTCCTACCTATTCTTCCAGGCTCAATTTAGACCTCTTCCTTCTCAGAATTAATCAAAAAATCTTTGCAGATCATCCTGAGCTAGGTTAGGCATATCTTCTTTATGCAATAATGGCCCCTTTTCACAAAGTATTATATTATCTATTTTTCCGGTGGCTGGACAGAACTGAAAGAGACAGGTATGATGGGAATTATTCTAATAAGAGAACTGACTTTTGCACTGTAGATTGCTTATGGTTTAAAAAAGTGTCTGCCCTGATGACTTCAGAGATAACCAAAATCTGGATTACATTTATATTTCTTGTGCTTATATAAATATATTAAATGTGACAATAATTATATTTATCCCATCTCTAATTATCCCACCTCTACCCACAAAAATACATCTTTCAGTGCCAATAATTAAAGGATTATGATGTCAAAACTTACATAATGGTGTTCAGACAGGTAGCTTCAATTCTATATTTGGGAATGGAAGCCAGAGAGAAAAAAGAAACAAAAATGTATAGACAATGATTAAGAAATGAACATAAGGAGGGAAACGTGGATGTGCTAGAAAGCAAAAGCAGAACAACAACAAAACACCAAGGTGACTGCCATATGCTGCCGTATTATATCACTCCTCCAAAAGGCAGAAAACCCTTAAAGAAATTTTCAGTGCAGGCTTAGAAAGGTGACTGCTTCACCTACTGGACAGAGCCAAGGGTCCTAAAGTTGTTAACCAAGAAGGGTTACAAGAGGAGATGAGAAACCTTCAGTTCTTATCTACCCACTCCCCCACCATGTACACAGACATCTCATTAAGAGATCAACTGAGATGGTGACATTCAAAACATGGGACCAACCCCATAATTTGAAGAGCAGTTGGTTATTTTCTTCCTACTATGAAGATCTTAAGGGTTTTTGTTGTTGTCGTTGTTTTTGTGGTGGTTGTTTTTATAACATATAAAGGAGTTTCCTATCACTGAGCTCAACTTATTTAACATAAATCTAAGGCCTTTTCTTTTAAAGGTCCTGCATTCTAGCCAGAATTGAAGCACCACATTATAATTCTCTAAGTGATAGCAGTGAGATCAAAAGGACTTACCCTAGAATTAGCTTCAAAATAAGCTAGTGGGGCTTCTGGGAAAGAGGAAGGAGAGAATATGTGTTTACTAAGCTTCTCTTCCTGAAGCCCAGTGAAATGAAAAAAATAAACTCTGTGCTTTCCCAAGAAGGATATCTTTAGTAAGGATAATCAAAGATAAAAATAGTCATGCCCAGTTTTCCCTAAATCATGCATTTTTTGTGTTCTTATGTTTTAGTATAGAATCTCTACCTGATCTCCAATTAACTTTATTTGATACAAGAAATAGCCTTACTATTGGTTCAAATTGTTCTACTAAAAAGGCAGGCAAAAATATTTAAGCACTATGTGTACTGCATTATTAACACAGATACTCCTCAACTTATGATGGGCTACATTCCCATTAGCCCATCGTAAGTTGAAAATATCATAACCTGAAAATGCATTTAATACACCTAACCTACTGAACATCATAGCTTAGTCTACCTTAAACATCCTCAGATCACTTACATTAGCCTACAGTTGAGCAGAATCATCTAACACAAAGCCTATTTTACAAAAAAATTATTGAATATCTCATGTAATTTACTGACTACTAAAAGTAAAACACAGGATGGTTGTATGGGTACTCGAAGTATGGTTTCTACTGAATGTCTATCAATTCCTCATCATCATAAAGTAGAAAAATCATTAAGTCGAACCATCATAAGTTGGGGGTCCATCAGCACTTTAGAATTATAATAGCAATTCCTGTTTACATTCTGAAATAGGATCTAGGAGGAAACAGCCCACCCATTGTAATAAATTTATGGAAGTTCAAACTACAATTTTTATAGTGACTCCTACATTCTTTCTATTCTGTGAATACTGGGTGGATATCAATAATATTTTAGCATTAAAAAGGAAAGAACGGTACCTATGGTCGACAATGATATATTGTACACCGAAAAATCTGGTAAGAGGTCTGGTAAAGATCAGGGGTGGGGAACCTGAGGCCATAAGGCCACATTTGGCCTTCTAGGCCATTCAGTGCAGCCTTTTGACTGAATCCAAATTTTACAGAACACATCTTTTTGTTAATACATTTTTGTTCACCTTTTATATTTTATTTTTAAAATGAAAGTATTTAAGATACCAAAGAATCAAATAAATTTCAACAAAATAATCCTCTCAGATTGACTGGCACAATTAGAAGAACATTAGTAAGCCATCAGGGCTAAACTGATGGCTGCTACACTCATGATTTAGTTCTAATTTCCCCCTGCCTGACTGGCACCACTACCAGGTGAGGCTACTTGGTGAGAATTTATGGGAGTGTATTACACCAGTATGTTATCAGCTTCTAGCAACCAGTGCACTGCATTTCTGTTTGAAGGGGAATTTGTGAATACTTGCACAGCTTGACAGTATTTTTTAATTCTGCCTGCTAAACAGCCCGTCATGTCAAAGAAAACCAAGAGAACACGGAAGAAAGAAAACAGATTTTTTTAATGCGGATTGGGAGTTGCAATGTTATCTTGTTTCTGTTAAAGATAAGATGATCTGCTTGCTTTGTGATACTGCAATATCAACATGAAAGAAATTCAATGCTCATCAGCATTCTAACAATCATAAGGACCACAAATATTGTAGATAGAGGGGCTCAAAAGTTTATACGATTACAGAAATTAAAAGATGAAAAGTAAAAGCAAAGGCAATTCTTTCAAGCAGCAATAAGATCTTGGACGAATGTCACTGAAGCAACTTATAAAGTAACTTATATAATCAAGAAAAAAGGGAAGGCATTCAGTGATGTAGAAATTGTGAAAAAATGCATTGTTGATGTTGTAGGATGCTTAGACCCCAATGACATTTCAAAGTATAAACAACTGCCTCTCTCAAGGAGAACCATAACTGATCGGCAGCATGAATTAGCCTTCAACTTAACAGAACTTCATGCAATACTTCAAAAAGAAAATATGTATTATTCAATTGCTTTGAATGAATCAATCGATACTACTCACTTGGTGCCGGTTTTATACTTCATTTGGGTTATAACAGAAGATATCCTTTGCTATGAAGAGTTACTCGCTTTGGGCACTCTTGGGAACAGAACACAGAATAGATATCTTCAACAACTTTCAAGATAAATGTGAAATTGGACTGAATTTGGTAAATTTAGTGAGTATATGTACAGATGGTGTACCTTCTATGATAGGAAAGTATGAAGGGTCTGTTGCACAGACTAGAAAAGAAGTATTAATAGATCCAGATGCTCTCATTTTCTTTTTGTTGTATCTGGCATCAGCAAAATGTCTGTGCTAAAGCTACAATTTTAAGTGACACTTTGCAACAAGTTATGAGTATTGTTAACTATATTCCTGCAAATGCAACAGGGCATCATCAGTTTTGTAACATGCTAAAGTTGAAAAATGAGGTATTCAGTGTGGATTTGCTGTATTATTCTAAATTGCATTGACTCTCACAGGGACAGGTGTTAGCCAAAATTTTGTCTCTGTGAGAACAGATAGTTAATTTTGTGAAGAACAAAAACAGTAATGTGGGCCGGGCACGGTGGCTCACACCTGTAATCCTAGCACGCTGGGAGGCCGAGGCGGGCGGATTGCTCAAGGTCAGGAGTTCAAAACCAGCCTGAGCGAGACCCCATCTCTACTATAAAAATAGAAAGAAATTAATTGGCCAACTAATATATATATAAAAAAAAAATTAGCCGGGTATGGTGGCGCATGCCTGTAGTCCCAGCTACTCGGGAGGCTGAGGCAGCAGGATTGCTCGAGCTCAGGAGTCTGAGGTTGCTGTGAGCTAGGCTGACGCCACGGCACTCACTCTAGCCTGGGCAACAAAGCGAGACTCTGTCTCAAAAAAAAAAAAAACAAAAACAAAAAAAAACAGTAATGTGAAGTATTGAAAGATTTCTAGAGGAATGCAGCATTTCTGTGTGGTATCATGTCAAATCAAAACAATGTGAATATTTCTTTGCAAGGTAAAACTAAGTCTATATATGATATGTGGCAAAAAAATAATCCAAGCATTTCAAAAAAACTATATTTTTTCAAAACACTTCTTCAAAAGAAAATTTCACATGAACATTTTCTCCAGTTAGCAAAGGTTGTTGATGGGCAGGATGATATATGCAAATCACTTGAAGAATATGCAGCTGTTATAGATCTATTAATTGGAGAATACAATGACACATTGACTAACTTTTTATTTTTTTATTCCTTCATATTATGGGAGTACAAATATTGTTAGGGTTACATATCTTGCCCCTGACCCCCCCACCCCGCTATGCCAGAGCTTCTAGCGTGTCCAGCCTCCAGGTGGTGTGCACCGAACCCACTGTGTAAGTGCATACCCTTCCCCTCCTCCCCCTTTCTCCCTGCCCACTTCCCAATTACAGATTTTTTTTTCAGACATTTTGGTTACAATGTATATCTTTACCTCTCCCTAAAAAGGGATAGAGGTAATCCCTCCCCCACCCCCACAATGCTCACCACTTCCTTAAAATGTGGGTCTCTCCCCCCAAATCCCTGTTGAACACTACCATTTTTGAGAAGCATGACCTCACACTCAAATTAGCATTTCAGCCTCACCTAGTTGATATCACCAAGGCACCTAAAGAACTACAGATGGAATTGATTGAGCTCTCAGTAGATAACATTTTAAAGTCATTATTTGATGCTAGGAAAGATCTCATTGAAATATGGAAAAATGCAGTAGAATACCCATGCCTTCGGCAACATGTCTGAAAAATGCTTTCTTGCTTTTCAACCACTTATTGCTGCAAATCTACACTCTCCTACCTAACCCAAATCAAAATGCCCTTAATTAAGGTCACAAATAACTGATTTCCATTGCAGGCGTCCTCAAACTACAGCCCACCGGCCGCATGCAGGTGTTTTTGCCCATTTGTTTTTTTACTTCGAAATAAGATATGTGCAGTGTGCATAGGAATTTGTTCATAGTTTTTTATAAACTATAGTCTGGCCCTCCAACGGTCTGAGGGACAGTGAACTGCCCCACTGTTTAAAAGTTTGAGGACCCCTGATCTAGAGGATCAACTGAAACTGTAGACCTCCATGCTGCAACCAAATATTCAAATACCATCTGACAAAAACAGACACAACAAAGTCATTAAAAAGTGAGTTAACTTTAAAAGCAACAAATAGTTTTCATTTTTGAAACTATTAAGTACATGGTAGTTAAATTTTTACAATATAGTGTACATTTTTAAGTATATCTAATTTAAGTTTCTTGAGTGTGGCCTTATTTGATTACAGCTAAATTAATGTTGCCTTCCAGCATGAAAAGTTTCCCTACCCCTGGGATAGATCTCATGTTTATCACAAAATCTTTTTTTTTTTTTTTTTTTTTGAGACAGAGTCTCACTTTATTGCCCAGGCTAGAGTGAGTGCCATGGCGTCAGCCTAGCTCACAGCAACCTCAAACTCCTGGGCTCAAGCAATCCTGCTGCCTCAGCCTCCCGAGTAGCTGGGACTACAGGCATGCGCCACCATGCCCGGCTAATTTTTTCTATATATATTAGTTGGCCAATTAATTTCTTTCTATTTTTAGTAGAGATGGGGGTCTCGCTCTTGCTCAGGCTGGTCTCGAACTCCTGAGCTCAAATGAT